>JAASFT010000900.1:0-11773 GCA_023333885.1 Globisporangium parvum
GCAGATGCAGCAGCAGCAGCAGTACGCAACGCAGCCGCAGCATCACCATCAGCAACAGCAGCAGCAGCAGGAGTACCATCACCACCAGCAGCTCCAGCAGCAGCAGCAGCTCCAACACCCACACCAACACCAGCACCAACACCAGGCGCTGCACCGCCACCTCCAGATGATGCAACAGCAGCAGCAACAACAACAACAGCAGCAACGATCTGGTGGTCTCCCGCCCGCGCTCGAGCGCGAGAGCTCTGGGCCGTCGCAGCACCACCGCCTGCAACAGCAGCAGCATCCGCCGTCAAGTGGCCCTACGAACCTGTAGCAGCGCGTGGGCAGCAGCAGCCGTAGTCGTAATAGCAAGTAGTAGACGAATCGTGTCATGCGTCGGTCCTCGAGGCTATGTGAACGCGTCGCCCTAGGTCTTGTCTTCGCTGATCGCAGGCGACGCCGTGATGCGCAAGTACGGCTTGATCTCGTGAACGCCCTGCGGGAAGAGCCGCTTCGCAGCGTCGCTCGCCACGTCCGGCTCGACGAACACGTCTTCGTTCACCTTCCAGTTCGTCGGCGTCACGACTTGGTGGAACGTCGCGAGCTGGAACGCGTCGAGCGCGCGGAGCACTTCGTACAAGTTGCGGCCGACGCAGATGGGGTAGTACGACAGGAACCGGACGGTGAGGTCAATGTCGAGCACGATCGTGCACGCGAACGGGAGGCGATGGAGGTCTGCGGCGTGCTTCGGCGCGCTCGCGGGGATCAAACCGAGCGACCGCGAGAGCTCACCGCTCTCGTCCGCCATGACCGGGAAGCTCACTTTCACGTCCTGCGTCTCGTTCACGTCCTGGAGGAATTGCTCCTGCTGCTTGAGCGAGTCGATGTTGAGCGCCAGGACGCGGCAGTTGCGCGCGTCGAATTGGTCCTTGAGCTTCTGGAGCATGCCGAGCTCTGTGGCCCAGACAGGGTGGTGTGTCTGCGGGAACGTACACAGCACGCCCCACGCGCCATCCATGTAGTCGTGCACGCGCACGACGCCGACCTGCGTCTGTCCGATGAGGTTCGGCAGCTTCGCGCCGACCTGGAGCTCGCGCGGCGTGCTTGGCGGCATTCCGAGCGAGCGACCTTTCGAGAAGCGGCACTTGTGGCGAAGAGAGGCAGTCGATCGATGGTGGGCACCAACGACAGCGCGGCAGAAGCAAGTCGCAGTGACGAGCGCGATGTGTCACTCAAGACTCCTGATCGCCGCGCGGCGCAAGGCAACAACGGCGCGCACAACAGCGAGAGTGAACAAGAGCCTTCGAGTCGCAGTCAGATTCACCGTCCACGCCACCAGAGCGACGCAGAGCGACAGAACCACCTCGAGCGCCAGCGCGAGACCACACGCACCGAGCGGATCCACTCGTCGCTAACGACCAACCGGTTCTTGTCCAAGAAGCAGGCGCTACAGCCAGAGGAGAGCGGTCCAGAGCACGACGGCGACGAAGACGACGCTCGGCACACGGAGCCGAAACACAAGCAGCGCCATCAACACGACGAGCGGGACTCGAGTGAAGATGATGCTACTCCGGAATCGCCTCTGCCTGCAGGGCTTGTCGTTGTAGCACCGAAGCGATCGAGCGTCACAACGTCAGCGGTGCGCATTGGTGCTGGCAACCAAGAGGATGCGATCACGAACCCACCCGTGCATCTCCTGCCCGGTGTGGCGCTGCGGCGCTCCAAGTGGACGCACGAGCTCGTGGACGAAGAGAACTGCGGACTCTTTGTCGACGACAAGCGCGCGCATCTGCGGACAATCCACCCGAGTACTCTCGTTCGACTCGAGGAGCGGCTGCGGCGAGAGAACAGCGACAGCCACAGTACATCTGCACGATCCGGCTCGTCGAGACCTGCGCTGCAGCTGATCGCCCTCATTCACACTCGCAAGGCATGCGCTCGCGCACCGCCATCGTCCGTCTCTGACAGTGATGACCAAGCGTTTACAGACGTGCTAGGGGTGGTCTCGACGGATTTGAACGTTCCGCCGACGGCTCGCGTCGTCAAGCGACCAGACTCAGCTGTGACTGCAATGCTCGAGATCTCGATTGACCGGATCGTCCTGGACGACCACGAGTCGTTTGCGCTCGAAGACCGCGTCAGTGCGCAGTTGAGGTCGCTCTACGCATCGTACGGCCAGTTGCAACAGCAGCAGCCGTGGCAGCTCCATCTCGATCGCATTAGTTTGTTCGTCGACGCGTTCTGTCGCTCGACAGGCGACGCTAGCGCCGACTTTGGAGCGGCCGAGCGCCTAGCAACGTGGAGATATCACGTCGTGAGCGACTCGGAACTTGCGCTGAACGAACTGACAAAGCTCCAACTCTTGCACCAGCAACTCCTGTCGAAGTGGAGCGAGCTCCAGGAGTGCGGGCGACAGAGCAGTTGCGACACTATGCTGCCGTATCGCGTGCAGACGCTTCAGCGAGGGGACCCAATCGACCTTCAGAGTCTCCATGCGCTTGTTGAGATCCTCTCAGACAGCGCAAAGACATCGAGCAGCGATGGCAAGAGCCACGAATCGATGCGCGCAATGACCTCGACAGCAGTCACACACCTCACTGATCGTCTCGAAGCTCTCGAGGTCCGCGACAAGTGCTTGCGCCAAGTGCTGCGCGTCGAAAGTCAACATTCGAGCCGTAACGCAGACGCCAGTCGATCGACGCCGTCGTCGTCCTTCGCGACTAGAGACACCCGCCAGACGCTCTTTGCGCCTCGACCTCGCAAGTTCTATATCGTGATCTACGTGAACGGAAAGCACGCATTTGCAACGAAAACGCAGCTCGCAAGCGATGGCGGCGGGCGATCGCCGCGAGGACTCGTGCGCTTTGGCGAGACGTGCCGCCTCAAAGTGCCGTTCTTCCCCGAGTCCGTCGCTGCGAGCGTGTTTGAACAAGGAATCGTGCGCGCGACGGCGCTGTCGACAGCGTCTATCCCAATCGTCTTGCCAGGTCAGACCGCGCGAGTAGACGGAGAGGACAGCACCGTTGGTGGATCCGAGCTGCGGATCCCAGTCGCTAGTCTTGCACCGAGCCGCGAGTGGTACCAGTTCAGCAGCACACATCCAATCGCTCGCGCGCGATGGCACCGCTCGTTCCTCAACTCGTCGCTCTACGTGAACTTCACGCGCCATCCGCATGGTCGCCTTTGTATCACGACGTCATGGGTCGCGCCAGACAGCAGCAGCAGCAGCAGCAGCGAGGACTGTCAGCTGTCAAGCAGTGGATCGCCGCCGATCGA
Source organism: Globisporangium parvum (assembly GCA_023333885.1). NCBI lineage: Eukaryota > Oomycota > Peronosporomycetes > Pythiales > Pythiaceae > Globisporangium > Globisporangium parvum. The sequence continues at coordinate 3,259 of JAASFT010000900.1, forward strand.
TCCAGAGAAGATGTGCTACCTTCTGTCGAAGCGACCACCGCTCGTTCGAGCGCTACTGAAGAACGACAGAGCGCAGATCATCGGGAGCCGCGTTGCTAGACGCGCTGGTCGCCACACTCGAGAAGAGATCAACCGAAGTGGCTTTAGCTACGAGCGCGACTTCCTCGTCCACATGAAAGCTCTCGACAGCGTACTGGATCCAAACGACCCGGACAACGCGTCTGCGATGCGCTTGCAACGACATCTGAGAGCGCAGTCCGCACAACTCGCGACACGCGACGTCTTTCGGACGAGCGCACTAGCTCTTGGTCACTCAGAGTTGTTTGGTTGCAGCGCTTCGCTAACATCGACTCAGCCACTCACGAAGCGCAACACGCTACTGCGGCTGCGCGACCGCGAGCACGCTGCAAAGCACGGCACGAGCATCTGCGACGCGCCAGCGTGCAGGCGGGACGGTGTCGCGAGTCGCGGCGCGATCGAGGCGAGCCGGTGGCAGCACGGAGTGTTTGAAGACCCCATCCCACTCGACGAGAGCGAGATCGTCGCGAACGAGAAGTACCTGGCGCTGCTCCGGCCGGAAGTTCGGGACTACGATCACCGCCTACGCGTCGAGGACACCGAGGAAGGTGATGCATTCAGCATCGAGCGGCAGCACAAGCGGAGTCTGCTCAAGATCCACGACTTCATCGACCGCGTCAAACAGCACCAGCTCGTCGCGAAGCGCACGAGTGACGCAAAGGAGAAGACCAAGACGCTTGCGAGCATCATCCAAGAGCAGCCGCTGCCGCTCTTCCCAGGCACATTCGATCTCTCTGGTCTTGCGAATCTGTTTGCGCCGCGGCGCCGACTGCGGCCGCAAGCAGCGAAGCGGTTTGCGCCAACTGCTCTCGCCGAGTGGCCAAACGTCTGCGACCTGTACATCCAAGTGCAGAAGGCTGTGAACGTCCCAGTTCGCTTGGCGCAGCGGGCTGCAAGCACCAACGATCGCTCGAGTCCAAAAACACGCAAGCGAGACACCACTCAACCGAACACCAGCAAACGACTAGCAGCTGGCGAAGAGCGCGGACTCGGAGACGACGATCACGCAGAGCTGCAGGCAGTAGACAACAGCGCTCGATCGACGAGGCGCTCGCATGGGTATGACAGTCACGTCTTTGTCGAGATCTGCTTCCAGGGCAAGAAGCGACGGACGTCTTGTGCACTCGTGAGCAGCAGCAGCAGCGCAAACCCAGTGTGGATGGAGACGCTCGTGGTGCCGTTCCGCCCGCCGCTCGACGACTGGTCTCCCGAGTCGATCCAGCGCTGTTGCGACGACATTCGCATCAACCTGTTTGACCAAGTGGTCGTCCCAGGCGAAGACGACGACGGCCGCCTCGACACCCTGGCTGACCTGAACGGCACAGGCGCGCAGCTGCGGTCGTTCCACCAAGAGAACTACTTCCTCGGCGGTCTCTGCATCCCGTTCACGACGCTCTACCACAACAGCGGCGCGCTCGAGGCGACGCTCCGGTGCGATATGCCCATTGAGCACCTCGGGTACGTGAACCTCAAGTCTGCAGACGACAGCGGTGACGGATCCATTGGCATTGGCAGTCCGCGGAGCTCGACGGACGACAGATCGCCTCGGCAGCAAGCACCGGCACCGCAGTCAGCGAACGCTGCGACCATTGAGCTCGACGAAGGCGGCGTGAAGCAGCGCAGCCGCGAAGCGACGTTCCTCAGCCTCATGATGACACTCGATCCGCTGCTGCCGCTGCCTGTCAAGATGTTCGACGACGCGGTCGCGTCTATAGGTCACGACACAACTGAGTCCAGCAAGCGCCTCGTGCAGTACGCGAACGACTGGATCGCGAAGACGCGCAGCACGAACAGCGCGACGAAGACCCGCAACTTCAGCGTCTTTGCACGCAGCCTCACGCACGGTAACACGTTCCTGTTGCAGTACGTGCGCGCGCAGCAGCCGCCGCGCACTGGCGTCTTCGCGCAGTCAGCACCGACACTGCAGTCACTCGTGCGGTTCGTGCAGCTCATTCCGTTCCTCGACGACTGGCATCTGTTTGACGGCGAGAAGGACGTCTGGAGCACGTCGCAAGAGTTCTTAGGGATCAACGCCGGCGACTTTGAGGAGCACGCCGTGCTGCTCTGCAACTACTTCCATTGGCTCGACCGCCACGAGCCCAATTTTCGGTCGTACCTCGTCATTGGCCGCGCCGTGCCAGAGGGCGACGGCGTGTACGTCCTGCGGCAAGACGCGTACAAGATCCCGCAGCGCAGTGTGCTCTGGAACGCGAGCACCGGAGTCGGGTACCACGTCTGGGACGAGCGGTGTCCGATGCAAGACGTCTCGCTCGTGGTCTCGCGCGACAACGTCTTTGCGAACGTGCAGCAGACGCCGCGCTTCCGCGACTTTGCGTGGGACGTCGAAGGGAACGCGAAGGCGTGGAAGCCGTTCTTCCACGCGGCCGGACTCCAGAAGGACCAGTTTGCGCTCCCGAGCGTCCAAGTGCGCGACCTCGTGTACGACGAGACGCCGGGCGAGTACGTCCAGCGCGTCGAGACGGAGATCCACGAGACGCTCAAGCTCGAGATCCGGCGCTGGCGCAGCGCGCGCGTCACGACGACGTTCAACATCGACGCCGGGATCAAGCTGCGGCGGCACCTCGAAGCCCTCGAGCAGCACATGCAAGGACGGAGCAGCCAGGCGACTGCGCAGAACGTGAGCGTGCTCGAGGACCTCCAGTGCACGAAAGAGGTGAGCGGCACGCCGCTCAACACGACGTTCACAGACCTGAGCAAGGTCGTCGAGCTCGTGAAGAACACGGTGCGTCGTGCCCGCGCAACTGCCGCTGAAGTGTGTGACCTCACTCATTCGCGTGTGTTGCACGTGCAGAACATCCACTGGAACGAGCGCGCGAGCGTCGAGTTCGCGCTCGGCGTCTACGTCTGCGGCTTCCCCAACTGTGTCCTCTCGGTCTGGGTCTACTTCATCTCGCTCGCGCCTAAATAACTACCTACCGCGCGCTACTTGAACTGCATGAGCAGCGCGTCGAGCTTCGCTTGCAGCGCCTGGATCTTCGCCTTCGCAGTCGCGCGCGACTCTTCGCTGAGCATGTCTGGGTGCGACAGGTCAATCGCCGTCTCGCTGTCGAGCGTTATGCACGCGAGCGGATCAGCGCTGTCGCTGCCCAACGTCGCGACGAGCGCACCGGCTGGGGCTTTCACGACTGTGTCCGGCACGATGGGCGAGCCGCGGATCGAGTACGTTGTCTCGCCTTTGCGCGCAGTGCGGAGGACCGTCTGCGCAGACACGCACAGAGGCGACCATGCGTCAATCAGATCGTTGGTCCTGTGAAAGCAGTCGTCAGCGCTCGCGACTGAGAGCCACAGACACAGACGTACGCCTGGGACTCCAGCCGCATGAGGCGTGAACGACGGCGTCTCGAACGCGTGGAGGCGGCGATTGAGAGCGGCTGGTGTAGCGTGCGGCAGTGGCGGCAGGCGGTTTGCTGAGCGACTCGCTGCTGGTCGCGTGGGCTTGACGACCGACTGAGACAGCAGCGTACGAGGTGAGAGCAAGCGAGCGAGAGAGAGAGAGCGACACACGCCGCACCACGCAGCGACAGAAGCACCGCGCAGCGAACGGTACCCGGAGCGGCGACGCGGCGATGTAGTTGCGATAGTCCTGCTCCTTGACGTTCTGGATCACGTTCGCGAGGCTCCCGCCAAAGTCCTCGATGAACGTCTTCCATGGCATCTTGCGCACGGACTCGGGCAGGAACATGAGCTGCACCTTGAGCTCCATCGTCAAGTCTCTCGCCTTGTGCTCTGCGTCCGCCACGAGGTCCTCGCACCGCTTCTCGACTGCCGTGATTGGCAGCGCACACGTGCGTGCGTGCGTGAGCGAGTGCGGCATCGGGACACCAGCCACACACGCGAGACTACAAAGTGCGACGCACCTTCTGCTTCCAGCTCGGCAAGGAGCTCGAGCGCCCGCCGCCTCTTGCGCGCCGCCACGTCGTCCTCTGTCGCAGCGTCTCGGTCGCGCACTGCTTTCTTCCTGTTTGGCTTCCAGTCCGGCGAGTCGCTGATGTGCGTGCCAGTGCTCGTTGCACTGAGCGTCTTTGGCAGCTCTGCATCTTCGCCGATCGGCTGCAGCGTCGCAAACTTGTCGTCGTCGTCGCCCGTGCGCGCGCGCCGCGGCTGCCGACCGCCTGCGCGCTTGCGACTCGTTGGCGCCATCTTGTTGTTGTTGTGCGTCTCCTGCAGTCGCGATCGCCTATTTCAAATGCCCAAGCTGTCGAGAGTGGAGCAGTATCCGGTACCGGATTCAAAAGTGACAGCCGATCAGTCAGTCGCAGCGACAACAAGACCAAGACCAAAACCAAGACTCGACGACCGAGACTCACACACGTGTGTGCCTGTGCGTCGGTACAAGCGCACACAGCATGGCAAAGAAGAGCGCTGCGTCGAAAGACAAGAAGAAACCCAGCGATGCTGGCGCGGTCGTCGCGACTCGCGCGCCTGCTGCCGCTGAAGAAGACGAGTCGCTGCCGCTCGTGATGCGCATTGGCATCATCGCAGTGACGTCGTACCTCGCCGAGAAGATCTGGACGAACCGCAAGATCGTGAGCGAGGTCTGGTTCTCGGGCGAGCAGACCGCGACAGAGTTGACAATGGTTACGATCTTCGAGTACCTTGGCGCCATGGGCTTGCTCTTCGTCGCAGGTATCGTCATTGGCTTTGTGATGACCAAAGTCGCGCGGTTCCTGCCCAAGTTCTAGTTCGAGACGTCGACGACTGGAGCCGCAGCGGCTGAGATGTGCGCAGCTACTGAGCGGTGTGGTAGACTGGCGTTGCGCGTAGCCACCACCCGACTGCGAGTGATAGGACGACGGACTGCGCAGTGTGCGTCTGCGTGCATGTGCCTCAACGTGATCAATCCAAGTGTGTCCAGTCAGACTGTCGAGTGACTTTTCATGTGTGTGCTAGCGACAGAGTGAGAGAGCGAGTGCATGCACCTGCAGCAAGCACTGCAAGCAAGGCGAGCACATGCGTGCGTCGCGCCTCAAGAGCTCGCTATTGGGGTCTATAGTGATACAAAGTGGATGACGTGGACCACCTGAAAAATGCATGTGGACCACGCATTCGCAGTTTGCATTGTGTGGTGAGCTGCTGCCATTGAGCAAGAACGAAGGAGCTCGAGCAAGAGCGAGTGAGCAAGTAGCAGGAGCAAGATGAAGGTGCGCTCGTCGGTGAAGCGCATGTGCGACGGCTGCAAGGTCGTGCGTCGGCGGGGCAAGGTGTACGTGATCTGCGACCGCAGTCCGAAGCACAAGCAGCGCCAGGGCTTCCACACGTCGTGCACGTGCTGCGCGGCGTCGCCAGTCGAGTCGGCGCTCAAGACGTACGCTGCCAGCGCGGCGTCGCCAAACGCCGTGTTCCAGAACATGCTCAAGGAGCTGCAGTTCCCAGGTCTCGCCAAGTTCAAGGCGTTCCGCGACGCGTCGATCACGATCCCGAAGCTATAGAGTCTGCATCCGAGCAGGCGCGCCGCCGCTGTTGGTGCGCGAGCGAGCAGTGCAGTGTGGCTGCTGCTGTACGGATAGAGAGCTCTGAGCGAGCGAGTAATGCCACTCGAGCCTCTTGCGGCGCGCGCATTCGACTTCTTTCCGCTCGCTTCGCATCCGTTTGCTCTTGTTTGGCTCGTGCGTGTCGTAGCAAGTTGTTGTTGTCGTTGTCGCGCATGTTGTGCTGAAGCACTTGCAGTAGACGTATTCGAGCGAGAGATAACCGAGGGAGCAACATACTATGCGCCGAATACCAGAGCAGTCAATCGAAGGGGGAACCAAGAGCAAGACGCAGGTTCAGGTTCCGGTACCATGCGCATCGTCTCGACGCTGCTCGCTGCAGCAGCGACCGCGACGACTACAACGCTCGCATACGCTGCGCCGCCGACGCCGAGTGCGCAGCCAGCGCGCTTCTTCTTGCCAGAAGAGCCGCGCAATCAGCATAAACTGCTGCTCGAGACGCTCGCGACACTCGGTATCGAGCGGTTCGTGCCGCCAAACAGCCAGGACCAGACCGAGGCGGCGCAGAATCCGCTGTACCTCTGGTCGTTCCTGCCGAGTGCGAGCGAGCGTGTCGATCTTGTTTGGAGCGTCGCGGCGTCGCCGCCGTACGACCAGGTGAGCTTCCCCCCGACGTTCCGCCCCGTACTGAACCACTTGCCTGGCGCCGACAAGCTCGCGTCGTCGGACCAGCTCTTCCAGCACATCCAGCGACGCCAGGAGATCCACGGGCACTTCTACTTTAACTTCGTGCCGAACCACTACGTGCTGCCGCGCGACCAAGCGGCGATGGCGCAGGCGTTCCCTGCCATCCTCAAGAAGGTCGAGTACGAGCTCAAGCGCGAGCGCGACTGGTACATCTACCAACGCTTTGTCATCCGGGAGCAACCTGCGAGTGGTGACGAGCGCGCGAGCACGCCAGCGCAGGTGTTCATCACGGAGCAACAGCTCGGTGAGCAGCTCGCAGGTCCGTTCGCCGGCAAGACCGTGGAGGTGGCGTCGTACATTGAGCCGTACCTGCTCGACGGCCACAAGTTCAACGTCGGGTTCTACGTCGCTGTGACGTCGCTCGACCCGCTGCGCATCTACGTGTTCAGCCACGCGGCAGTGAAGATCGCCAAGGTGCCGTACCCAGCGGACGTGAACGTGCAGACGGACCGCGGCGTGTACAACTTTGACGCGTACCACCCGCCGTGGGACTTCCCAGAGCTCCAGAAGGACTTCCACGAGCTCCCGTCGCGCGAGCGCGAAGGCTCGAACGCGTGGGCGATCGTGAAGCGGTACTTGCTCTCGCAAGGGCTCGACACGCGGCGCCTGCAGCGCGAGATCGACGACGCGATCGTGCGCGTCGTCGCGAGCAGCCGCGGACACTTCCAGTCCGAGGTCGCGAAGCTCAAGCGCGCGCAGGCGGCGAACGGCACGAAGGCGACGGACCTGAGCGGCAAGTTCTTCGATCTGTGGAAGTTCGACTTTGAGATCGACGACATGGGCAAGCCGTGGCTCGTGACTGTGCACTCGAACCCGTCGCTCGCGCCTGAGACGTCGGTCTTTGGAACGGACGAAGCGATCAAGAGGCGCCTGCTCTTGGACTTGCTCACGCTGGTCGGCGTGCACCCACAAGCGAAGCAGCCGTTCGACCAGTTCTTCCGACCGACTGACGCGGCGTTCTGCGTGCAAAAGTGTCCGGACAAGTCGCGTGTGTGGGACACAGCGTGCTGGTCGTGCCCCGGATGGTTCGCGCCGAACGTCGCGCGCCGTCTGTTTGGCTCGATGCACGAGTACGCGCGGCGCGGGCGGTTCAACTTGGTCTTCCCCGACTTGGAGAAGGACCACTCGAAGTTCATGGACACGCCGCTTTCGGAGCACGACGTGGCATTTGACCGGTACCTCAAGTCGCTCTCGAGCGGCTACGCAGAGAAGCCAGCGCTGTCGTTCGACCGCAGTGTCGTGTGTGTCTACCGCGAGCACTGCAGCGACCACGGCGACTGTGTGAACGGCGCGTGCAAGTGCGACAGTCAGTACGAAGGCACGACGTGCTACATCCCCAAGGACATGGAGCGCGTGGCCGCAGGAGAGACGCCGAAAGCGAAAGAGCGCGAGGCAGCCGGTGCGCACGCGACGAGCGAGACGTGGAAAGAGAAAGTCGTGCATCTCTGGAACCACAGTCCAGCTCCTGCAGTGCTTGCGGACGGCGGGGGTGGTGCACGTCAAGACGCAGAGACTGGCGCTGTGGCGGCCCGTGCAGCGCCAAGCGAAATGGCGCAGTTTTCATGGTCCAAGCTCGGGCTGGGACTGCTCATGCTCGCAGCATTCCTGCTAGCGGCGCTCCGCGTCTTCTCAGTGTATGCGCCGACGTCGCACGACCGCAAGTCGAACTAATCGAGTGCACTTGCGCTACGGACACGTCAACACATTCGAGCGACCGCCATGAGCACGTTGAGCCAGCGACCCGTCTCTCGACTCTAGCACCACTCCATGCGACGTGTGCAGCATGCAATGCCCCACGCCTAGACCTCGTCTCGAGCCCTTGGGTGTGCTTCGAAGCACCGAGCGAATGCGTTTGTTTAAGCGCGCACTGTCAACGCACACAGTCGCCGCCTGGCAGAAGAGTGTGCTCAGCGACACTCGTCGTTCGTAGGGAATCGGAAGAGAGCTGGCGGCATACGTACCAGCGGGCGGCAGTTCGCAGCAGTCTCTCATGTAGAGTCAGTTGGGACGATTGGTTGCATGGCTGGCGACGACAACCACGCGGATAGGTACTAGCCGCCGCCAATCGAGATAGATCAAGGGTGTGTATGTGTGTGTGTGAGAGAGAGAAGCTGCTGGCTGCTGGCTGCTGCGTCGCGCTGCATGTGTGGGTTGTTGGCGTTCGGACGCAAAAGCAAAGTACATTTCACAGCAGCGGATCGAGCGTCTCCTTCTTCTTCCGTTGCTCTCATCGCGTTGCA
>JAASFT010000901.1:0-11771 GCA_023333885.1 Globisporangium parvum
ACTTGGATTCAGTATTGGCTCGCGAGAGCTCGTGCTGATGTTGCACGAAGAGACGCAGTCTTTGTGAGCGAAGACTATTCGAGGTATATTCTATCATAGTCTGCGCGAGCCACATGCCTTTGTCGGCGTTGTGCACACAACACACAAGGTACATATGTACATTTGTATCTTTACAAATGAAATGTCCAGACGGTTTTAATGAGGTGTACACATACAACCAACCTTTAGTCAAATCAAAACAGACAGGATAGCTCTGTGCGTTATGCAATAGACGTTTTGCCTTTTGTAAAGTGTACGTACAAAGCTAGCCAAGGAGCATTCACTTCACTGCTGGTCGCGACATTTGTGCACGATGTGCTTAGCGCAATGAGTTTTGCGATTTGACGGGCGCTATGATAGAATATACCTCGAATAGTCTTCGCTCACAAAGACTGCGTCTCTTCGTGCAACATCAGCACGAGCTCTCGCGAGCCAATACTGAATCCAAGTCCAGCGATTGACGCAGCCGTGCGCTCCCAAGCGCCATCTCGCCATTGCGCTGCTTCCCCTGATCAGTTGAAGCACTCGAAGTACTTCAAGCGCGCACCACCACCATGTACACAGTCTCTTCTCCTTCTAGCACGAACGCTAGCGCCACCGCTGTTGCTGCTGCTGCACTCTCGCCACCACCGCCGCCATTCCTACGCTCGCCTTCCTCTTTGCGCTACGTGCGTGGTGCGATCGTGCACGCACCGTCGCGCGGGACCATCGAGCTCCTGCCTGACGCGTTCCTGTGCATCAACACGACCACGGGTCGCATCGAGTCGCTGCACCGCGAGACGCGGACAGAAGACGTGGCGCTCTTGCGTGTGCTTCAGGAGACAGAGCAGGCAGCCGTGAGTGGAGGAGACACCAGCGCGACTCACGTCCCACCTGCCGATGCCACGGCACTCGTGCTCGAGCCGCACCAGTTCTTCATGCCCGGCTTCATCGACACGCACGTGCACGCGCCGCAGTACGTCTTCGCGGGCACAGGCACCGACACGCCGCTTATGCAGTGGCTCACCAAGTACACGTTCCCAGTCGAGGAGGCGTTCGCCGACCTCGCGTTCGCGCGCGAGTGGTACACCAAGCTGCTCGACCGCATGCTCGCCGAGGGCATCACGACTGTGCAGTACTTTGCGACGATCCACGTTGACGCGACGCAGCTGCTCGCAGACTTGGTCGAAGCGTGCGGACAGCGCGGCTTGGTCGGTCTCGTGTCCATGGATCGCAACGCGCCAGCGACGTACGTGTCGCCGAGCGCTGCGCGCGCGCTCGCTGACGCCGAGCAGTTTGTCCAGTACGTGCTCGACAAACAGAGCGAGCTTGTGCGTCCGGTGCTCACACCGCGGTTCGTGCCAACGTGCTCGCCCGAGCTACTGCGCGGTCTCGGTGAGCTCGCCGCGCGCTACGGCGGTCTGCACATCCAGTCGCACGCCGCCGAGTCGCTCGACGAAGAGGCGTTCGTCGAGACACTGCATCCAGGACAGCGCGACACTGAGCTCTTTGAAGCTGCCAACCTGCTCACTACGCGCACGTGCATGGCGCACGCAGTGCACTTGACAGACACAGAGCTCGACACGTTCGAGCGCACTGGCACGTCGATCGCGCACTGTCCGCTCTCCAACTTCTTCTTTGCGAACGGCTTCCTGGACGTCAGTCGCGCGCTCGAACACGGTGTTGCAGTTGGACTTGGCACGGACATCGCTGGCGGGTACTCGCCGAGCATGCTGCGCGCGATCCAGACGTGCGTGCTCACGGCCAAGGCGTTGGAGATCCGAGACATCGGTAGTAGTGGCGCGAGTCAGACTAGTGGACAGCAGCAACCGATGGCGCAGCGACAGCCACTCGACTACAAGGACGCGTTCTGGCTCGCGACAATGGGTGGCGCTGCAGCACTTGGACTCGAGCGCGACATCGGCAGCTTTGCCGATGGCAAGTGCTTTGACGCGATCCTCGTAGATGTGCGCGCAGGCGGACACGTGGACGTCTCGAGTCGCGACACGCCACTCGACGTCTTCCAGAAGCTCATCCACAATGGCGACAGCCGCAATTTTGTCAACGTCTTTGTGAACGGCAAGAGCGTGCATCGACAGCAGCGTGCGTCATGAGCAGCGTATGAGTGCGTACATGCACATGCGCGCTTCGGTCGCCACTGCAGCAGCAGCAACAGTGTGAGCGCGTGCATGTACAGTGCAAGTGAGCGAGCAGCCAGTCTCGACGAGTCGACTTGGTTCGCAGAGCATCAAGCGCGTGGGATGTTGACTGCCTGTGATGGACATGAACGAGCTCCGCAAGACAGTGTACGTGCGCTTGCTGCACTTGAGAGAGACGACGCGTTGACCGTCACACGTGCTGTTCCTACTCCGTGAAAACGAGTCCCAGTTGGATCCGAGAACTCGCGCACGACGGAGTCTGAGACGTTGGGTCCAGTGCTGTCAACTGCCACTGCGGAGCCGCAGTGGTGCTGTTGTCCGTGCTAGTCTCTCTCTCGAGCAATCGCGCAGGTGACCGAGTTTGCTCAGTTGGCGATTTGCACGCACGAGCACGAGCGCATTCGCGAGCACGACGCCACCAGACGCAAGCGCACGAGGATGTGGTACTCGCACGCGGAGAAACCGTGCAGGATCAGCGACGATGTGTTTCGGCTCCTGAGTCTGCGGCTCGAGGTGCAGAACGACGTTGAAGTCGTCAAGCCCGTGCTCGAAGAGCTCGAAGTCATGCGACTGAGCTGCGCGCTTGGCATGCTCACGGCAGTGAATCTCAAGGACTTCACGCACGACCTGCTCGAGGCGCGCGAGTTTGACGACGACTTTGCGCGCTTTCTCCGCACCGACGTGTTTGCAGCAGCACGTGCATCGCATCGCGCGGGACGACGCGATCGCAGCAATGGTGGCGGCGATGAAGCAATGGAAGCGAGTGACAGCGAGGCCGTGGGCATGGACGTTGACAGCAGTAGCAGCAGCAGCGACGCGACGCAAGACGTACACGTGATGTCGCTCTTTGGTCAGCAGAGCGAAGTGAAGAGCGAGCTCGCGCGCTTGGGCTGCTGGTCCGACGCGTGCGAAGCTCGCTTACGTGCACAAGATCAAGGCATCTACTGCGCACGCATGCCACAAGCGCAGTGCACGCAAGGCGACACTGAAATCGGCACCAACAACAGTCTGCCGCGAAGCAAGCGGCGCGTGCTCGTGCTCTTTGCGTGGCTCCAGGACCACCTGTTCCAGCACGAGCGCCTGCGCGACACGGCGACGTACATCCTGCGCTTCCTCACGTGCTTGAGTCCGCACCTTGTGTGCTGCCTCTCTGCAACAGACGTTGCGCGTGTGCGCGCGCTCGTTGTGTCGATGGCAAGTGGCGCGACACAGCCCGCCAAGTCGTACTCAGTTGCGTTTCGCGTCGAGCGACAGGAGACCGAACGTGACGAAGTGCGCTGCGAGTACGTGCGCGACATTGATCTGTCGCTCGTTGCGCCAGCGAGCGTGGCGACACCAGCAGTGCATGCAGCCGCAGCAGAGCCATCGAGGCTTCGCTTGATCAAAGGCAGCTTCCCGGCCATGGTCGCCACGACACTCGCGCCTGCGACGACGCGCACGGTGCACAAGAGAGCCGAGTTTGCACGCCCGGACGAGCTCGCACAGTGGCTCGCAGCACGCGCGCGCGACGTGACGCTCCACGTGAACTACGCGACGTGGGTCGTCGACCACTCGTTCCGCCAGCGCTTCTTGACTGCGCTCGATGCGATGCCCGACCGCGCGTTTGCGCAGATCGAAGACGTGTTTGAGCGCAGCACAGTCGACGCAGAAGCGCGCAGCCGCGACGACGTCGGTGCGTTCATTGAGGAGCAGCGCGCACTGCTGCTGAGCATCACGCCGCAGCTCTTTAGTGTCGAGCTGCTGCTGGACTCGGTCGAGATGCAGCGCGCAAGTGCAGCGTTCGCAGCGTGTTTGGACAAGCTCCGCAGCGACAGAGACGTGTGGAACCGCCTCGATGCGTCGACGCAGATCGCTATGCACCTGCCAGTGCGACTGCGCACACACATGAAGAACTTCTACGGCCTCTTCAACGAGCGCATGGACGCCGAGCTGCACGATGCGCTCGAGAAGATCGAGTCGACGCGCTCGCACGACATGTTTGCAGGCACGAGCGCTGGCAGTCGCAGCAGTCTGTTTGCATCGATCCATCGCGGCATCCGCGGCTGGTTTGGCAGCGGCAAGAAGGACGAGTCGGACATCTCGAGTGAGTTTCGCGACCGCATGGCGCCAGCGCTCGAGCGCATGAAGGTCGTGTGGTGGGAAGCAGTCGAGGAAGCGCTTGGCGCGATTCGCACCGCGTTGCCGACCAAGTGGGCGACTGAGACTGTCACTGCACTGCGCCGCACGTGCGACGAAGACCGCCGCAGAGCCGTGACGAAGGCGTTTATCGAGTGGCACCAAGCGTGGGCAGACGACGCGACGCACGAGCTGAGCGTCCGTGTCGACGTGCGTGGTCGCCTGCAGAGCATCTTGTGCGACGTGCGCGAGGAGGTCTGGGAGCCGCCGATGCAGCAGATGGAAGTGTTCAAGCTCGACGTGGACAGCGCTGTTGGCTCAGGCGTGCGCTCGCTCGGTGTGTTCCCGCTGCGACAGCACGCGACTGTGCTCGACGTGTTCTCGATCCAGACGAGCGCGGTGCTCGTAGTCACGACATCGAGCGACGGCGTCAGTGTCGAGCGCGTGCACTTTGCTGCGCGGCAGCTGGGCTACGTACACTACGCGACGAAAGGCAGCGCGACGCTCGTGAAGCGCTTTGGACGCCAAGCGACGCACTGCGACTTCCTCGTGTCCGAGCGTCTCATTGCGTTTGCGAGCGCGAGCGACGAGGTGCTGCTCTACAAGTTCAGCGAAGCGTTTGCGTCCATGGAAGTGATCCGCATTGTGAACGTCGGCATGTGCACGTCGCTCACGACGCCGCTGACGGATCTGCTGCTGCTCGAGAACGGCGTGTTTCTGCGCGACGCAACGCACGCTGCGCAGTCGATCAACTACCGCAACCAGCAGACGTCGCGCAAGTCGGTCGGGCTGCTGCACCATGACAGCAGCAATGGTGGCGACGACGCAGCTCGCAGATGGACAAGCGGCGCGTTTGCGCTCGCAGACGGACTCGTTGTCGCGAGTCTGTCGGTCCAAGACGGCGAGATGGGGTCGAGTGTCGGCATGATTGCTGCAATCTCGAGCGAAGACCATCGGAAGGTGCCAGTGGCGTGTGCGGGTGCGTCTGGCGTGCGGCTCGCGTCGACTGCTGGTGTGTCGGTGCAGGCGTTTGGCAATGCGCTGCTGATCGTGGATCCGCTTGCGAGCCGCGTGCAAGTGTTTGACGTCCGCGTAACTGTGCGGACCGACTCGTTCCGCATCCGGCACTCGGGCGGCAAAGCGAGTGCGCGCGGTCAGCACCAGGTCTGTGCAAGTAGCAGCAGCAGCAGTCGAGACAGCGCAGCCGATCGCGGCGAATCGCCGACCAAGCGCGAGCACTGGCTGTGGGCGTTCTACCACGTGTTTGAGAAGTTCCCAGTCGCCGGCTTGCTCGACAGTGACAGCGAGCACCCACGCGCGCCACTGCAGGTCAAACTCGTGTGTCCGAGCGCATCTGCAAACTCAGACGCAGTGTTTGCGGACTGCTGCGCGTACTTTGCGAGCGTCATGGAGCACCTGCGCAAGCTGAACAAGCCGCTCGGCGACATGGACTTGCCGCGCGACTTGGTTGTCGTGGCGTACGCTGGCTCTGGCAAGAAGCGCTTGGCAGACGAGCTCGCGCGACTGCGTCCGCGATCGCTCGCAGCGTTTCTCCAGGACGTCGTCACGTTCGTTCCGATCCAGATCTGTCGCGCCAAGTCGAATATGCTGACGCTCATGAGCGACGGACAGGACACGTCGCGAGACGAGACCGAGCGCTTGGAGACGTCGCGGCAGGTTCAGGTTCAGTCAGCCGACATTGCGCGCTCGATCCGCTTTGGGTTGCTGAGTCCGCTGCTCGAGTCGTGGCGCGGTCGGTGCGTCGTCGTGACATCGATGGGCAAGCAGTCGACGGGAAAGAGTTACTTCCTGAACCATTTGACCGGCTCGTCGTTTGCGATCGCTGGCGCGCGGTGCACCGACGGCGCGTGGATGACGCTCCGCGTGCTGCCGAACGACGTCTTGCTCGTCGTGCTCGACTTTGAAGGACTCGGGTCGTTTGAGCGCACGGAGCAAGAAGACGTCTTTCTGTCCGTGCTGAACGCTGCGCTGTCGATGTTCACGGTCTTCCGCATTGACATGCGCTTGGACAAGGAGATCGACGAGCTCTTCAGCAAGTTCCAGAAAGGCGTGCAGCTGATCAAGACTGACCCGCGGCTCTTCCGCGGGATCCTGTACATGGGCGTGAAGGACGTGAACCCGAACGACCAGAGCGGCGTCGTCGACGAGTTTATCGCCAAGTTTGAAAAGCTCGTGGCGGCGAACAAGGAGCACAACTTTCTGTGCGAGATGTACTCGGGTCAGCTCGAGATCAACTGCTCGCCACCGCTCGGCACGAGCGGCTACTACGAGTCGCTCATGGACGCGCAGCGCTTCATCCAAGACGTGCTCTGTAGCGACGCGAGCATGGGCTTTCCAACCGGCCGTGCGTTCCTCGACTGCATTCGCCTCGTGCTCGCGAAGATCTCGATCTTGGACTGGACGTCGCTCGACGAGAGCAACCAGAAGCTCCAGCTCTCGGACATGCGCGCGAAGCTCTCTGGTGTCGTGCGCACTGGCTGCTTGGTGCCAGTTGACCATGTGCGCGGCCAGCACGAGATCCCGCGTCACTTGAGAGAAGACCTCGGACTCGGTGTGCATGAAGTGGACTTGCACGCGCTGTGTGAAGCGCACCCGGAGCTCGCAGCCAAGTGGCGCGAGCTGGACACTACAGTCGCGCTCGACACCGTGCTGGACCGCGACATTGACGTGGGACTCGACGTCTGCGCACTTGGCGACGACGCTGCGAGCATGAAAGCAGTCGGCGCGTCGATCCAGCAGCTCTTTGAGCGCTTCGTGCGCTGCGTGTACCTCGACGCGACTCCGAGCAAGCTCAGCCCAGGCGACCAGAGCGCGTTTGACGTGTTCCTGCTCTTTGTGACGCGTCGACGCAAGCTCCGTGTCCTCGCGTGGGTCCGCGCGCGCCTCGGCGGCCGGCTCCCAGACGACTGGCAAGCGCTCGAAGCGCAGCACCTCGGTCGCTTCCAGACGCTCTGGACTCGATGCGCGCGCACGTGCGGCTCGTGCCAGCTCGGCTGCATGCTGCCAGCAGCGCACGCATCTGTTGCCACCGAGCACGACTGCGGCACGAACCACACGTGCCACGGTCGCTGCGCGTACTGCCGCGAGCTGTCGAGTGATCGCAGCAGCAAGACGCCGCTGTGCGCCAAGCCTGCGGGACACGAAGGCAAGTGCGAGTGCGCGGATGGCGACCACACGTGCGGCGCAGAGTGCTGCATGGTGCGCGCCGTGAACTGCGAGCTGCGCTGCGTCGAGCTCGTGGGCCACGACGGCATGCACCACTGCTCAGTGACGCTCCACCGCTGCGGCATGGCGTGCTCGGCGGCGAACTGCTCGGGTGCGTGCGTCTTGAGCATCACGACGCCACACAGTGCGCACAAGTGCGAGCACACGACGTGCATGGTGGAGTGCTCGATGGACGGCTGCCACTATCTGTGCGGCCATGGCGACCACTTTCACGGCCAGACCGACGTCGCAGTGACGTACTCGGTCGAGGACGCAGCGTCGTCGTCGTCGTCGTCTGGCAAGAGCGATGCGCGCGTGTTTGACGCCGAGTCGCAGGCGCCGACGATCCATATGTGTGCGCGCGAGCACGAGTGCCAAGCGATGTGCGCGGAGCAGGGCAACTGCTGCGTCGAAGTCGTGCACAAAGAGTCGAGCAAGACGTTTGCTGGCTCGCGCGGCGCGTTCACGTACCGCTTTCAAGAGATGAACGGCTCTCGGAAGAAGTGCGCCGTGGTGCTTGCGCCAGGGCAGCAGACCCACACTGGCGCACACTCGTGCATCGCAGCGCCAGTGAGCGCTCGTCGCACTGCCAGCAGCAGCAGCGACGGCACCGACGACGACGACGACAGCAGCCACGCGACAGAGACCGACTGTGCTGACGCTGATGATGAGACGAAGAGCGACGCCACGGGTCGCGTGCTGCACTACTGCGAAGCGCGCTGTCCGTGCTGCAGCTACTTTTGCACAAAGCCGGTCGGGCACTTGGGCACGCACGCGACATCGCACGGCAACATGCGCAACACATTCTTCTTGGCCGACACGCACGAGATCGACGTGCGCGAGCGCAAGTACACGGCGGGCGAGAGCGGTCAAGCCGAGATGTGCAACCTGTACTGCTCCAAGATGGGTCGCGCGCACGTGCACTACCTCGGCTGCGACCACGCGAGCGCCGCGACGTGCGTGTACGCCGGCGACAGCAAAGACCAGCGGCGCCACTGCACGCGCGCGCTCGAGCCGACGCCAGCGCACGCACTGGACGAGGTGCTGCACGAGCAGTTCTGGAAGACGCTCGGATGGGACGATCCGTGCACGTCGCCTGCCGAGCGCGCGCTCTTTGGCGCGTGCGCGTACGCCTGCGACGCGCCGGAGCACAGCGAGAAGCCGTCGCACTGCGTGCTCCCAGCGTGGCACAAGCCAGTGTCGACGCCCGCGCAGCCCGACGGCTTGTCGTACGTCGGCGGGCACAAGTTTGAGTGCTCGCACTTGGTCGACAGCGGCAAGCTGCACCACGTGTTCGTGCTCGACTGCTCGGGCTCGATGTGCGGCGCGCCGTGGACGCAGCTCCTCGCCGCGTACCGCGAGTACTTGCACAACCGCGTGAACGACGGCGCGTCGCTCGACCTCGTCTCGGTCGTGACGTTTGACAGCTACGCCAAGATCGAGCACGAGGCGCAGAACATCACGACGATGCTGCGCGCAGACGTGGCATATCGCGGCGGCGGCACGACGTACAGCGCTGGCTTGCGCGCCGCGAACGAAGTCTTGTCGCGCAACGCGGCTGCGACGTACAAGCCCGTGCTCGTGTTCTTCTCGGACGGCCAGCCGTGCGACCCTACGCAGGGCGAGCAGCTCGCAGCGCACATTGCGAGCAGCTATGCGAAGTACGGGCTCGCCGCGTTCGCAGTCGGCTACGGCACCGTGAACCTCAGCGTCTTGGAGCGCGTCGCAACGAAGCTTGGCGGGTCGTACCGCAGCGTGCTCGTGGGCACGGAGCTCAAGACGGCGTTCCACTCGATCTCGGCGTCGCTCAGCACGCGCGCCGGACTCGCGCTCGCGAAGCCGCTGCACGAGTGCAACTGTCCGATCTGCCAGCGCGACATGGCAGCAGAGGACGTCGTGACGCTGCGACCGTGCGGCCATGCGCTGCACAAGACGTGCAAGCGTGCGCTCGTGGCCGCCGCGATGCGCCGCAGCAGCACTGGTGAACGTGGCAGCGCCGAGCCAGTGGCGTGTCCGATCTGCCGCAAGCGCATCGTTGTGTGAGCTCGAGCGCGTGACGCGAAGGCGCCGGATGCGAGACGCGTCACGACGAGCGCGTGGCGAGTGATCACAGCGCCAAGTGAGTGATGCATGTGCGCGTGTGCGTGAGAGAGAGATGGAAGCATCGAGCGTGAACTGCATGGCGTGCTGTGGGTCTTGGCCGTGGCCGAACGAACGACCGAGCGAGCGAGCGACTGAGTGTGTGAGAGCGCAAGCGAGAAGCAACCGCTGGCGAATGGAGAGCCCTTGCGTCCGTCCGTCTGTTCCCTTGCTGTCGCGAGCGAGCTGCCTGTCGATGCGCTCGTGACGAACGCTGCTGCTGCTGGTGCGAACGGTGGACGTGGTAGAGACAGAAGCGAGGGACCCGACACGCGAAGCGGCGGCAGACATTCGTTCGCTCGACGCCATGCGAACGACCGCAGCAGGAGAGCGGCGCAAGTGCATGGCGACGACGCAGCAGCAGCAGCAGCGCGTGCGTGTTGGGCAGCAGTAGCTACCACTAGGATGCCAAAGCGCACGGGTGCGACGGCTGCAGCAGTCAGTCGTGCGCACCAGCCACGCAAGCGCACGCAGCGGCCATCGCTGCGAGCAGAAGACGCGAGTGCGCTCCTTGCGCCGCGCAAGCACGAGCCAGCGCTTCGACGCGTGCAGCTCGAAGCGAGGGACGATGCTGGCGCCATCGCCATTGACGACGACGAGCGCGCTGCGCTGTCGAGCGCGACTAGCGACTCGGATTGCAGCAGCGCGCGTGGCGACTGCGAGCCGCGCAGCACGAAGAAGCGCCGACGCCCGCGGTCGCATGACTCGCAGCCGCAGCGACAGCCCGCTTCGCAGACGACTCCTTCGCACAGCCACCACTCGCCGCTCGGTCTCGATGCCAACGAGCTGCGGCAGTTCCGTGACTGGATCGCGCGCAGTGCGACCGAGCCGCCGGTCGTCGCGGGCGCCGGTGCCGCGAGGCGCGCGCCTGACAGCGACTTGCGCATGTTCCGCCACTCGCGTATGCCACGCGCAACGTCGCCACCGTCGTTTGCCAAGTGCCCGCCGATTGCCCCCGCCGCCATCGATAGCTACGCGAGTGGGACGCGTCGAGCGCTTCGGTCGCCACAGCAGCAGCAACTGCAGCGCCGTCCGCAGTCGTGGGAGGCGCCAAGCGCCATCAGTGCAGTGGCGCCACCGCCGCCGCGAAAGAGCGGCCGACACAGCGTCGAGGCGCTCTTGCGCGACGCACAAGTGGCGCCATTGGCAAGTGATCTGCGCACGCTCCCGCTGCTCCCGAGTCCGTCGCGAAGCGTACTGGTCGACAAAGCTGCGATGCTCGAGCTGCTTGCCGAGTGCAAAGCGTACGTACTGCTCGCTCAAGGCGCCTGGAGTCTCGCGTCTGTGCTCACTGCCGACTTGCTCGTCTGCCTCGTTGGCTCTGGATGCATCTCCCCGCCTCGCATGAGCAGGAAGGCAGAGGGATCGGCAGCATCGACTGCGCCAGTGCCCACGGAGCAGCAGCGCAGTGAGGCGAGCAACCGGCTCAGCGGACGCACGCACGAGTCGCCAGCAGATCGCTCGCTCGTGATCCCAGACACGTACTTCTTCCGCCCCAACTCGCTCGAGCCACTCGAGCGCGTCGACCTCAGCGACTGGAGCGGCTTGTGCACCGATGCGAGTCCGCTCGTGCAGCAGATCGCACCGAAGCTCTCGCCTGTGTGCGTCGAGCTGGACCTGAGTGGACTCACACAACTCTCAAAGCCCAGCGGTAGGCGTGTGTCTACGTGCTCCTCGTGCGAGTCCGCAAGAGAGAGCGATCGTGCGCTTCACTGACGCCAGTGTGTGCTGGTCGGCGCATCGTCAGATCTCCAGCGCTTGCTCCAGCGCTGTCGACACCTCAAGCGGCTCGTCCTCGCTGAGTTCGCCGCCATCTCGGTGCGTTGACGCCACTCCCTGCATGCTGGTCGGCACACACTCTCCTGTCGACTGACACATGCGTCGTGTATCTCCGGTCTCCCGCACACAGCGTGCTGGCTTTGCTGCGATCACACGCGCGTGCCCTGCCATGGAGAGTCTGAGTCTCCAGGACAGCAGCGACGTCACGGACGACTTGCTCCAGGGCATCCTCACGAGCTTCTCGCGGCTCACGAGCATCGACGTGAGCGGTTGCGATCGCATCACGGACGCTGGTGTGCGTCTCTTGTGTGCAAAGCGGCATACGCCGCTTGAGGA
>JAASFT010000902.1:0-11748 GCA_023333885.1 Globisporangium parvum
CTACTGATGGCGCGTGTTTGTTTCCTGAAGTCCGTGGATGCCGTAGGACGAAGCATGTGGTTGCTTCATGAGCGTGCAACGACTTCACGGCTGCTCCTTTGGCGCAAGGTCGCTGTAGTCGACGAACGCGCCAGTCTCGAACGCTTAGGGGCGACGCGAGGGACTGGACCAAGCACGACGCGCTGAAGGTGTAGCGCGCGATTGGCAAGAGAGAGAGAGAGAGACGATCTATTTCATCAAGACACACAGGATCTGGAGCAGCACGCACTCACACGCGGTCTCGCTCTCGAGGAAGAGACGCAGCGCGTGAGGGAGCGAGAGACGCCCACGTCGTCATCGGGTGCGCTCGCTGCCAATCGCTTCATGCGGTCTACAGCTCGCGCACTGGACTTGGCCACGTGGCTCAGACGCGCTGTCGCCTCATGGCCGTCTACTGGTTGCCCGTCGCGAGCTGTCGCTTCGCTTCGAGCTTCGCCACGACGTTCTCTTCGAGACGCCGGATGTCGTCCATCGAGAGACCGAACCAGTCGTCCGTCAAGCACTGCGCCTGTGTGTATACGGAAGAGAGACGAAGAGAGAGAGAGAAAGAGAGAGCGCGACCAGAGTCATGTGCGGGCTCAGTCGCGTGACACTGGAAGACACCAGGCAAGAGCGCAGCGTGCTCGGACCTGGCGCAGCGTGTTGTGGAAGAGCTGGCGCTGCTGGTCGCGAATGATCTTCTCCGCCTACGTCCAGAGCACCAGCGCACACGCTGTGAGGCGCGCGATACGCACAGCAAGACTGCGCAGTCCAGGACACGAGAGGACGTACTTTGCCCTGCACGCCCCAGTACTCAAAGTTGATGCGCACAGCCTTGTAGCACGTCATGATCGGCGCGACCTTCTTCTGCCAGCCCTTCTGGAGCGGGCCGCGCGAGGTCTTGACCGACTTGTACTGCTCGCACCCAAGCACATCGTCCAGTCGCGTGTCAGTCACGCGCTCGCCACCCACACAAGGTCCCACACACTGGCTCGACCCACGCTGCGGCAGCACAACGCACCGTCGCGGGGTCGCAGTCTTCCTTGAGCGTCTGCTTCGGGAGCCGCTCGGCAATGTCGAGACTGCAGTCGCACGTGCGCGCAGCAAGTCTGCTCGTCAGCTCGAGTCCAGCTCGGTGGGGCAGCTCCGGTGCACACAAAGCCTGCGCACAGCAACGTACTACTCGATCTTGCGGTTCGTGAGCTCGTTGTTCGACATCTGGAGCGCGTTCTCCGTCTCGCCGCGGTCCGCCAAGTGGTTCGACTCGATGCAGATGTAGAACTTGGTCTTCGCGAGGTAGCCGTTCGTGATGACCGTCACGCAGTGCGGGTACGCGTTCCACGCCTCTTCGACGAGCACCATGCTGTCCTCTGGGCAGCTAGCGCCACGTGTCCAGCGCAGTCGCAGACGCTCTGTGAGTCCTAGCGCCTACAGCGATTGCTACAGCGAGAGAGCGCATGGAGCGGCGACGACGTACAATGCCGAGACGAAGCCTGGGATCTTGGACTTGCAGTAGTAGTGCTTGAGCGTGTACTGCCCCTTGCCGCGCGGAACGGTCCAGCCCGAGATCGCGGAGACGCCCATGTGTCCGTCCGTGTTGTCGTACGGCTCGTTCTTGAGGATCTCGACGCCCTCGCCGTCGCCCGTCATCTTCTCGCTCGCGTCCACGACCATGTAGAGCTGCGCGACTTGGAACTCGTTGACCGTCATGTGCAGCGGCACGCGGAACTCGTGGATCAGCACCATCGTGCGTGTGTGTGCGTGTGTGCGTGTGTGCGTGTGCGAGGAGGAGGCGCGTGCGCTGGAGCGAGCACGAGACGAGGTGAGCTGGCGACGAGGAGGTCGAGGGGGAAGGAACGAGCCTTTGCGTGTGTGTGTGGGAGAGTCGCTGACTTGCATGTTGCGCAGAAACAAGTGGACAGTATACTTGATTTCAGTATGCCGATGGACTGCTAATGGGAGGACGACGAGCAGAAAATGCGAGCTTGTATTGAGGTGGCGCTTCAGTCAGGTGGGTTCACTTCGTTGACTACCTGACACCCGAGCCCGAGCGCACTCAAGATGCTCATGCTCGCATGGTCGGGCCGTCTGGTGTCTAGTGTCTAGTGTCGGTGGACATACTCGCGTGATGCGGATCACACGCCCGGCAAGTATTTGATGACCATTCGATGATGATGATGCGCAACGAGTATTTTCAGACCCAGGACATGCGAGTCAGCGCCGACTCGAGTCCTCGCCAGAGCGAGGGATGCAGTAGCATGGTCAGCTCTGTGCGCGCCGCGACAGCGACTGCTTCTGTGAGTGGTGATGGCGATCAAGCGAGCCACCGTGCCACCTCTCGGCCGCTCATTACGACTCGCGGGGACAGCGACGACGATGACGTTGAGATCAAACCAGCCGCGATTGTCGACGACGTACTCAAGTGCCGTCGCTTGGTCGCCAGCATGCGCGGCTTGGTGCTCGCAGTCTCGACGCGAGAGCAGATGCTCCGGGACGTCGTTCTTGCAGCAGCAGCTGCAGCGCTTCAGAGACAGCAGCAGGACCAGCAGACGAAGCAGCGCGCACTCGCCTCCCCGCGACAGCGATACCTCCAGTACGCACGACGCTCACAAGCAGACTCGTTACCTCGCTGCCAATGGCTCATCGTGTACATGCTACTGCTATGTTGTGATAGTCTGTGCAAGAGCCAGCATGCGCAAGTCATCCAGCGTGTCTGGAACAAGTGCGTTCGAGACAGAAGCAGCGAACCCTCTGGTGGTCCTTGACACAGTCTGACGCACTTCGCTTGTTCCCATGTCTGTGCTCGTCTAGAGTCCGCTTGGAGAAGCTCGTGCAGTCCAAGCTCGCGATGGAGCGCACGTGGCGCGCGAAGCGAGGTCAGCGGTAGCCAGCACCACGGACAGCGACGTGTCACCTCTGTGTGCTCGCTCACACAGTAGCGACTCGCTCGTCTGTGGCAATGTCAACACAGGCGTGAAGCGCTTTGAAGCTCGCGCGCTCTTGGTCCAGCGCGTCTTTCGAGGCTTCTGGACGCGCAAGCATATGTGCGTGGCGCTGCTATGACCTAACGTGTGAACACTCTACTCACACAGCCTCGAACGTGCTCGCTCGCTTGCGAATGTCTGGAACGCCGCAGGCACGAGCACCTCTCGATCTTCGCCGTCACGCTGAAGAAGCACGTTGTGACAAAGATCGAGGCGCTCCGAGCGACGTGTGCTGTGTACAACGAGCAGCTGCGCCGCCACGAGCGCGACCTGCAGCAGACTGTCGTAGACTTGGAGACGACGCGCAAGAGCAGAGCTCTCACCGAGGTGACGCTCGCAAACGCTTCGAAAGCAGTCACGTACATTGACGCAACGCTCCTCGACGGCACCGCCGTGCGCATGGAAGCAAACCAGCTGCTGCTCCACCTGACGAACGAGTTCGAGCGTCTCGACGCGATGCGAGAAGCACTCGAGGCACGCGTCGCAGAGCTCAAGCGCTTTGACCCAGGTGCGGACAAAGCGGCCCGCATCATTCAGTCCAGGTACTTCGTCCAAGGCATTGCCTGCGTGTAAGCGAGAGAGAGAGAGAGAGAGAGAGATCGCGCCTGACGACGATGTGTGCGCTGCCACGCAGCTACACTGCGCATCGCCAACGCGTCCGTGTGAAAGCGAAGCAGCAGCGCAGACGCCTCGCGCACGTTCGGTACGTCCTGTCTCGCTGTCGAGACTCCAGTGTTTGCCTCTGGTCAGCCGACACTGTTCAACACTGTCGACCTGAGACCTCGACCAGTTTCAACAGTGTCGACTCTCGCGAGGACCTGACTGACTAACTGCCTCTCGCGCTCTCTCTCTCTCTCTTGCTAGACTGTGCGTGTCGAAAGAGCAGTGCTACGAGCGCATGAACGCGCACTTACAAGCGCGCCACACGATGCTCTGGACCGGTGCTGCGAGCACGATTGCGTCGCTCTACCACATTGCCCATGCGAAGATCCTCACACACCGCTATCGCCAACAGTGCGCAGCGCGCAAGATCTGGAGGCACTACAGACGCATGCAGCTCCGCGTACAGGCAAACGCGCGGCGCATGTGGCTCGAGACGAAGCGGCGTGCTCGCGCGTTCCGAGCACAACGCGTCGAGCAGCGCACGCGTCGGGTCTGGTGCGCGTGGCAACAATACACTGACTGTGCGAAGACGCGCAGAGCGCTGATCGCAGAGCGCGTGGCGCAAGGGCACGCTGTGTGGCTCGTGTCGTGCGCACTGCGTTTGCAGCGTCTGTACCGGATCGCAATGGCGAAGCGCAGTCTCATGACTGAGCAGGTTGGACCACAGCTCGACCCAGTCGTGCTGCACTCGCTCGACATTCTGTCACGCAAGCACGCATCGACAGCGTTGCAGACTGATGCAGTCACCGTCGTAGCGAAGCGAGCGCTCTGCGTAACGTTCTACGAGCAACTGCTGCAGGACGTGAGGACATGGCGCAAGCCAGCAGCGCACATGCACGCGCTTGCTCAGCGCTACGAACTCGTGCTCGAGACGCTCCCGCGAACCGAGATCCGAGCGTGGCTCAAGCTCAAGCAGCAGCGCGTCGGAGACGCCATGGGCTTCCTCGACTTTGTGCGGCCGTTCCCAACGCGCGCGCTCGCGTTCCTCGCACAAGTGTCAGTGTACTACGCGCTCGCGGACCGCGTCGCGAGTCAGTGCCACGCAATCGCAGTCGAGTACGAAGCGCGCATGGTCGTGCGTGCGTACCTCGCACTGTTGTACGCGCACAACCAGGTCCAGTGCTCACCAGCGACGACGTATGGTGCTCAGCAGCGGCTCGACGCAGTGCGCTTGCTGCAGCAAAAGGACGACGAAGAGTCCATGGCGATGGAAGGAGCCAGGAGCGAGCGCTTGCAGCCGCGGGCTCGCGTACGCTCAAGCGCATTCACGTCGTTCCACTGCCTCTGGAGCGACCTCTGCGAGAAGTGCCTCATGCTCCAGAGCCCCACCGACAACGCCGACACCACTCGCAAGGAGCGGCAACCGGACCGTACGTGCGCGTGCTGTGGACATCGCCACGCTGAGAAGTCGACTGCAGCAGCATCGAGCTACGCTGCGTTCCAACCAACCGAGCGCAACGCTCGGCACGCGAGCGAGTCACGAGTACTGGCATCAGCACACGAGCTGCTTGTGAGCGACGACGAGCGCTGCGACTTCCTCGTGCTCAACGCGTTCTTCCACGCACTCGCACCGCTTGGGCACGCGAACCGCGAGGAACACACGCCGCAGACGCTCTGGAAGCTCGCAATGGTCCACGCAACTGCCTCTGTCGCGCATCTGTACGAACAGCTCCACGTCGCGTCGCTCAACAGTTTGCTCGAGCGACTGCGTCAGGACTGTCCGCGAGCCTCGGATCCTTTCGGCGTGACTCGAGCCACTGCGAGTGCGTGCGCGCACGTTGCGCCGCCGCAAGTGCTCGCGAAGCTCGCGCACTTTGCACGCGTGTTCGTCGCAGAGCTGTGTGCGATCGAGCAAGCGCTGCGGCAACGGAGCAGTCGTCTTGGCAAAGGCAGCGAGCGCACGACCCACAAGACAGCAACGTCGACCATGTCGGCAGCAGCAGCAGTAGCGTCCTTGACAGAGCGCTAGTCGCCAGACGACGACGCAGACACCAGAGCCAAGACCCCTAGCGTCACTAGAGCAACGGCCGTGAGCGAGCGAGTCCAGTAGCGAACGTTGGGTGGTGTGTGCGTGTATGTATTGCCGAGCCTACGCGAGTCAGTCGAGCGAGCTCGTCATCGAGTCGGTCCATACGATGCGCCGTCGCCAACACGGTGGCACTCGCAGCACCGACACTGTCGCGCAATCGAGTCTGAGCGACCCAACACTGTTGAGACTCGAAGCGCAAGCTCGGCCGCCGTTGCGGGTGATGATCATAGAGCAGAGGAGGCGCACGGCCGCGTCGTCAGACACCCACGCGCGCGCGCGCTTACTTCCGCAGTCGGAGCAGCAGCGACTTGTTCGCCTTCACCTTCTTCTGGAGCTGCATGAGACCAAAGAGCAGCGCTTCGGCGGTCGGTGGGCACCCCGGGACGTAGATGTCGACTGGCACAATGCGGTCCACGCCGCGCACGACTGCGTACGAGTAGTGGTAGTACCCGCCGCCGTTCGCACAGCTGCCCATCGACACGACGTAGCGCGGCTCTGGCATCTGGTCGTACACACGGCGAAGCGCCGGCGCCATCTTGTTCGTGAGCGTGCCAGCGACGACCATGACATCGGTCTGACGCGGCGACGCACGGAAGACCATACCCATGCGCTCAAAGTCGTAGCGCGAGCCAGCGACCTGCATCATCTCGACGGCGCAGCACGCGAGACCGAACGTCATGGGCCAGAGCGAGCTGCGGCGACCCCAGTTCACGAGGTCATCGACCTTCGACACAACGTACTCTATACCGACACACAAGCGCATGCACACACACCCACGTGAGCGCGAGAACGCGTGGCTTGATAGAGAGCTACAAGCAGCAGCAGCAGCAGAGCAGGACGCGCGACGCACCAACGCTGTTGCGAGCTGCCGCGTTGCCGGCGAGCAGCTCCGAGATGTCGCCACGCTGCGCGACCTGGCTCTCGGTCGACGCGGTCGAGTGGATCGACGCCGCAGCGGCGGCAGTGTGTGGCGTCGCGGCGTGCTTGGTCGCGAGCGCAGACGTGCGGCGCGCGATGGTCAGCATGATCGATCAAGCAGTCGTCGTCGTCGGGCGGTTCCTTTGGCGAGCGTCGAGTGACTGGGAAGCGCGACGAAGGGGGCGAGCCACACACATTGGCGCCGAGTGGACCACCCGAACGCCTCTTCAAAGCGATGCCGATAGTGTGCTCAGTGAAACAAGGATATGGCTTTGTAGAGTGCTCTCAGAGCTTTACCGAGGATTGAAATGCGCATATTGACAAGGGTATGCATTGACACAGGATTCGTACTTTGGATGAACACGCATGCGATTACACACAGACGCAAGTCGCACAGCGCGGCGAGAAGAGTAGCGCGGTCGCGACGCGGCCCATGCGCTGCTGCTGGTGGTCCACGCTCGGCGTGACGTCGCGATCCGTCTCGCCTGCCTTGACGGCGCTGCCCAAGCGCTCGCCATTGCAGCCAATGATCAAGTACGACGCATTCCATGCCGTCACGTAGTCCTGCACGCTCTCGGCGATCGTTGCGCCAACTGCGAGCGGCAGCACATCGACTGCGCCATGGAGCTGCACAAGAAAGCACACGAGTTCGTCATCAGAACATGCTTGCACGCACGTCAATGCTGCGTCAGCTCGACGTACACTGCACGCAGCGAGCACGTCGCGGTGATTCCCAAACGGCTCGTCGTCATAGTCCCCGACGACTGGTGGCGAGTAAAAGTGCACGACGCGCACAGTGTCCGTCGAGCGCGCGAGCTTGAGCGCAGCGTTGAGACACTGCGCTGCGCGCGCTGCAGATCGATCGACAGCGATGACAAAGACGCTCTGGCGATAGCGCATGGCGTTCACTGGCGCAGGCGGCACGACAAGCACATGCGCACTGCGCGCACTCTGCAGCAGCAACAGGACGAGCTCGCGCGGGACGTGCGCGACCTGGTCGACTGCTGGTCCGCCCTTGCCAACTGCCCCAACGACGACAAAGTCCGCGCTGCTGCTTCGACTGCGCTCGATCAAGTGGCTCGCAACCGACGTGCTGCTTGGCTCGGACGCGATCGCGACGCGGGTCGCTGGGAGCTCGAGCCGCGCGCAGTGCGCTCTGTACTCTAGCGCCACAGTCCACGCGTCAGGCTAGTCAGTGCGTGCATGGACCTCTATCGCTCCAGGCGCAGCATGAGAGCTAGCGAGACCGACCTTGGAGGATGAAGTCGGTCGAGATGAGCGGGAGCTGGACACTGCTGCTCGCTGCTTCGTTCACGTGCAGCGCCGCGAGCGTGCCTTGGCGACAGAGGCGCGTCGCGACGTCAAACGCCATGTACGACTGACCTGCACACACAGTCGAGGACGAGTCCGTGAGTGAGCGACGAGTGGCGTTCTCGCGGCGTCGCGACTGCCAGCAGTGTCGCTTACGACTGCCATCGACGCCAACTAGGAACGACGCAGTCGGTAGCAACCGCTGGTTGCGTCTGTGCGCTACCATCCATTCGCAATGTGCCCGTACCACAGACTCGTCAGCGATCTCCTCGCCTATGCGCGCGGTAGCTAGCTGGGAGTGTCTGGTGCACTGAGGACAGCGTACCTGCTTCGAGCGCGCGTCGGAGCTTCTGGACGCTGCGATCGAGGTCGAGCAAGAGTCCCGACTCACTCTCGCGCGCAGCAGTCGCTGGGTCGTACGCGGCGTCCTCCATCACGCGACAGAGCTGCTCGTGCGCAAGCTCCGAGACGCGCGTTGCATCGATCGACGCCACGCGCGCGAGGATCTGCTCGGGTGCATCGAGCAGCAGGCGTCGGAACGTGTCGTCTGTCCCATCGCCGTCCTGTGCATCCCGCGAACGCAATCACGTCAGTCGATCGCCGCACGTGGCGTTCAGCACCAGCGCCTCGGTGCCACTTACGTCGGCGACCTTGAGCACCGTGCGCGCGAGCTCGAGACTCAGTTCGAGCGCCTTTGACACCTTTCGCGCGGCAAGCACGTCGCGCATGGCGCCACTTGTCCAGTCGATCCACTGGCGCTCCGTGGCTAGAGCGTGAGAGAGTGAGGCGGCGGCGGTGACTCGTGAGCAAACTGACAGGACTCGTATGCGCGTCGCTTCCGATGCGACACATGAACAGCCAAGACCTCTTGTCAAGTGCGAGCGAGCGAGCTACAGCGCGAGCACTCGACAGGGTGGGCAGGCAGGCAGGCAGGCAAGACCGAGGCAGAGACAGAGACAGAGATCCGAGAGTCATCGGTGTTACGAGTATGCGTGTCGGAAGAGAGAGAGAGAGAGAGACGACGCCGTCACTCGCAGCGCACAACCAGCGCTCGCTCACTCGACCGCTCTATCGATAGCTGCTGCCATTGTTCATCGCGCCAGGCGGCGGTGGAGGGAGGCGGCGGCGCGGATCACGTGGGTCGAGCATCTGGCGCTTGAGGTCTGGCTGCTGTGGTTGTTGCTGCTGTTGTTGCATTGGCGGCGGTGGCATGCCAAGTAGCCCGCCTGGTCCTGGCGGCGGGGGCCATCCACCAGCTGCACCGCCTGGTCCAAGTGGTGCTTCGTCGTCTCGGCCGCGCTTCATGCCAGCCATCAGCACTGCTGCCGGTGGTGGTGGCATCAAGCCACGCGGCGGCGGTGGGGGCATGCCACCGGGAGCAACGTGCTGGAGATGGCGCGGTGGCGGCGGCGGCATGAGCGGTGCGCCTGCACTAGTGTACAGCGACTTGGGCGGCGGCACGTGCCCTGGACCAGCGCCCATGCTCGCAGCAATCGAGTGCGCAGCGGCGATCGCAGCAGCGGCCGTTGCAACGCTCGCGATGCTGCTCGAGTCCATGGGACAGTCCTGCTTCCAGTGGCCCTTTTGGCGACACTTGTGGCACGTGTACGAGAGCGGCGGGACCTTTGGCTCTGTGCAGTCCGAGATGTAGTGTCCTGGTACGTTGCACCGCTTGCAGAGGTAGCCATCGGGCGGGACTTTGCGGCCGCCGCTCATCATGCCGCCGCCGCTGTGCTGCTGGTCTTTCGTCGGACAGTCTTCGATCCAGTGGCCCTTTGTACCGCAGCGATTGCACGTGTACGACTCGGGCGGCGCGCGGCGACCCGTGTTCCCAAAGCCGCCGCCACGTGCGCCAGAGTGGTCAGGGAAGCCACCACTGCGCTGCGAGAACGCGTTGAAGCTCGCGGCGTTGATCGCACCGGCGCGAATGCTGCCGCTGGCGCCCATCCCAGGGAGGAACTGACCGGTCGAGTCGGCGCGCATTGCGTAGTCGTGTGCCATCGCGGCGTCCGTGTCGTGGAGCACAGCGTGGCCGCCGTTGTACTTGTCGTCCATGGGGTCGCCAGGGCGGTTGCGGCACCAGAATTTCGTGCTGTGGTCGTTGCTGCCAGTCGCAACGACATGGCCGACAGGGTGCCACTGGATGTCCCACACCGCAGTGTCGTGCGCCTGCGGGATCGACGCGAGCGCCGTGTCCTTGCTGTCAACATCGCCATCGAACGAACCACGCATCCAGTCACGTCAGTCCTAGGCCCCTCTTACCACCAGCACCAGCGCCATTGCTATCCTAGGACGCTCACAGAGCAAACGAAACGAGAGAGAGAGAGCGCGAGAGGAATGACGCACCCGACTTCCCAGTACATGAGCGAGCCGTCGTACGAGCCGCTGACAAAGAGCCGCTCGTACCACGGGTGCCACGCAATCGACGTCACTTCGCGCGTGTGGCCTTTCAGCGTCGCAAACTCCTTGAGCGTTCGGATGTCGTAGAGCTTGATGAGCTGGTCGCGACTCGCAGTGAGGAGCCAGTTCCCATTGGCGTTCCACGCGACTTTGAACACCGTGTTCTTGTGGCCGTGGAGCGTATTGAGGCTGTTCCCGGACTTGGGGTCCCAGATCTTCACGAGGTTGTCTTTACTGCCAGACGCCAGGAGGCTCTTCTGCGGATGGTACGCGACACACTTGACGTCCCAGCCATGGCCCGTGAGCACGCGCTCTTCGCGACCGCTCTCAAAGTCCCAGATCTTGACTGTCGCGTCGTCCGAGCACGAGACGAACTTGAAGTCGGTCGGTGAGAAGCTCAGCGACCGCACGGCCTCGCGATGCCCTTGCAGGAGCTGGACGTTCGTCATGCTCGACTGCCAGTACTTGATCACGCCGCCGTGGTCGGCAGTCACGAGCCAGTTGTCATTGTGGGACCAGACCATCGCGCGCACGGCGTCGTCGTGGGCTTGGAGGATCGTCTCAAAGTTGAACGCCAAGCCATTCCAGAGCGTGAACTCGCCGACCGAGTTGCCAGTGATCAGCCGCCGACCTTCCGGTGTCCACGTGAGGCAGTTCACGGGGCACCGCTGCTTGTTCGTTGAGCAGCGGCAGAACTTGGTGCAGACGCACGACGCGAGGTCGTCCGTGCCGAGGAACGCTGCCGGCGGGAGCATCTGCTTCTTGTAGAACGAGTGCGGCGGCAGTGCGTGTGCGCGATGCGTGCGCGCGAGCTCAAAGCGCCGCTGGACCATGAAGTTGATGAACGTCGCGTTCGGGTCAACGCTCTTGCGCACAATGGGCTTGCGCATGCGTTTGTGTGGCGGGACGCCGCCTGCGTACTGACTCGCACCGACATCGTGGCCGCTCTTGAGGACCTGCGCAGGGTGGAGCTCGCCGCTTGCGAGTGGCGGCGGCGGCGCAGTAGGCGATGCTGCGTGGTCGACATCGCCAGACTCCTGCATCGTCGTCGTCGTCAACGCGACGGAGCGTGGAGATGCAGGCGAGTGTGTCTGTCTGCTTGCCAAAGGTGTTGGCGCAGCAATCCTTGGCGAGGGAGGAAGTGCTCTGTCGAAACACTTGGATTCAGTGAATACATACTCAAGTATACTTTGGATTTGTTTTATGACCGAATGGATTCCGCAGTACATCGTAGATTGTTTATGACGACTTGGGATTCACACAACAGACAGAGGATGGCGACTTCAGGCGTACCTGAACCGGTTCCTGAAGGTCCACGAGCAGCTCGTGGTCGCGGACGCGTCGCTCCTCGCGCAAGTCGACGAGCTGTGTGCGCTGCAGAAGCAGCAGTGGGAGCACCTCCAGAAGCTCCTGCACAACAACCTC
>JAASFT010000903.1:0-11739 GCA_023333885.1 Globisporangium parvum
TCTCCAGAGCTACGCGTCGCGCCGTGCAAAGCGCCAGACGAGCATGAACTCGTACATGCAGAAGTCGCTCATGGGCAAGCACAAGTTCATCCAGGTGAAGGACGCCGCGCCGTACACGAGCGCGCAGGAGAGCAGCGTGTATCTCGACCCGAGTGCGCGCGCGCAGTTTGACCCACTCGCGAAGACGTGGCGCTTTGGTGGCGCTGCGCCAGTGAAGCCGCCTCGCGCTCCGAAGCGCGCGAAGAAGAACAAGGTTACGACGGATCCGACGTCGATCAAGGTCGCAGAAGACGAAGCCGGAACGGACTCGACGACGCTGCTGACTGCGATGGCGCAGAACGCGTCGGTCGTGGGTCTCACGGCGAAGAACATTGGCATTGGTGTCGATGTCGAGCCCGTGGCGACGTTTGAGAACCTCCACGGCCGCGAAGACTTCATCCGACGCAACTTCACGGACCAGGAGATGGCGTACTGCTACAGCGCGCCGCACCCGGCAGCGAGCTTTGCTGGTCGGTGGGCTGCGAAGGAGGCGGTCGTGAAGGCGATCTCGAGCGCAGCGCCAAACGAGCCGAACGTGTGGAAGGGTGCCGCGGCGCCACTGCGCGAGATTGAGATCTTCATCACTGCGTCTGGCGCGCCATCGGTGCTGCTGACCGGCTACCCGCTGCAAGTGTTCAACCGCATCGGCTTGACGTCGCTCAGTGTCTCGATCAGCCACTCGGGCGACTACGCCGTGTCGCAAGCCGTCGCGAACTTCCAGGCGTAGACGGACGCACTGCATGTCTGCATATGAACTACTACTACTACTACTGCACACTACATAGAGGACCCTGCACGTTGCATTGAGGTACATCATGAACATGAACAAAGACCGACACGACACATTGCGTTGCTTCGTTCGATGGCGACGGACACGCACTGGTAGCGACTGCCTTGGCCTTCAGAGCTTCACGCACTGCGCCATGCCACGGTACGCTGGAAGGTCGAGACCGAGTTCATTGGCGAGCGACCTGAGCGTATGTGCGACCACGGACGATCGCGTCAAGGGCCGTCGCCACATCTGTGTGTGCGCTTGCATTGAGCCAGAGCAACTGCACAAGCACGTACTTGGGGACAAACCGACCGCCGACGTAGTGGAGTCCGTCAAAATGCTGAGCGCAGAGCTTCGGTGCAGTGAGCGAGACGAGCATGCGCGGCTCGAGTCCAGCGCCGCTTTCGTTCCCTGCCCACGCATTCGTTGGCGTGAGCTCCGGGACCATGTCGCGTTGCAGACGCTTGCGCTGCGGACGCACCTCGCTCGACGTGCCACCCAGACGGGATGTCGATCGACACGATCGGTGCTCGGCACTGCTTGAGCGTCTGGATCACGTCGTCGAACGGCGCGCGGATGTGTCCTTCAAAGCTAAAGCCAAAGATCCCATCGAGCACCACGTCGAACTCGGCATCGATCGCATCGCTTGACGGCGCAGCACCACGAGTTCAAGCAGCGAGCGACACTGTGAGGTCGTGAAGACCCCAACTACGATGCAAGAAGACGCGAGCGCATGCGTGTGCGTACGCTGAGGTGGCGCGGTCGACAAACGGAATCCCGAGTTGCTCGCACTGGGTCACGAGTCCCTAGTTCCATCCGACCCGTCGCACGCCCAAGACCGTCAGTCGCATTGCGCCACCACGTGCGTGCGTTGAGCCATGCAAACCTGAAAGAGCGGCCGGGCGGTTCGCTTCGGGTACAGAATCGACGGCGCATAGCCAAAGTGCTGAGCAATGAGAGCAACCACAGTGTGAGCCCCGATGTTGACGGAATGAAGCAGACCGCGCAGAGGCAACACGAACGGGTGGGTGCGCCTGACGTACTTTCAAGTGACGCGCAGCAACGAGCGCGTCGCCGCTGTGCAGGTTCCAAGGTGCACGCAGCGATGCCATAGGAGCAAGTGCGTGAACAGACTGGACGACATGTCGTGTAGACGATACTCTACGCACCCGTTGTTGCCCGGTCCAGCGACAACGAGCACGCGCGAGTGCGCAGTCGGCGCATTTGCGATCTGCGCGGATGGGAACTCGTTGCCAATGGCATTCGCGACACTCAAGCCCGCGAGCTCCATGAGCTGGTCGATCGAGAAGCCGTGGCGGCTCGACATGAGCTCTTCATCGACGCGCTGCGCCTCGCGCTGGCTCAGGAACTGGCGCGCTTAGAGGTCAGACGGTAGGCGCGCACGCAGTTGGTTCAATTGCGATCGAGAGCAGCGGCGTCGCCGTACCCGCATTGCTCGTCGTGCTGTGTGCATGCAGCGTGCATGCATCCACGAGGTCGTTGATGTAGGACTCTTCGTCGAAATGCGATCGTGGTGGGTGATTTTCAGCAAACGAAAATCTGGCTGCACGATTGATCTTGCAAACTGTATGTGAGGCGAATGGTGATTTTCAGGTTGCGTGCTTATACTTGCGTCTACTATGCGAGGCAGCTCGCCTGTTTCGCGTTTGATAGTGATAAAAGCCTGCTGCTGCACTTTCAGCCTCTGTCGCGAGGACTTGAAGTTTGTATGCGTTTGCCAATTGGACATCGCTATTTGATTTTCAATCTTTTGCACAATTGTATTGATGTCGCCTCGCCTCGATGCGCCATCGATCGCCGATATCTTTCCCCTCGCTCAGAGCCAAAAGCCAAAAGCACGAGCAACAGCAGTCCGAAGAATCCGAAGGAGCTCGCGAGACGCGCGCAAGTGATCGGCGAGCAACATGTTCCGCAACCAGTACGACACAGACGTGACCGTGTGGAGCCCGCAGGGCCACCTCCACCAGATCGACTACGCCATGGAGGCCGTGAAGCAGGGCAGCGCGTGCCTCGGACTCACGTCCAAGAAGCTCGTTGTGCTCTGCGGCATCAAGCGCCAGAACGTCGACCTCGCGGAGCACCAGAAGAAAGTGTTCAAGATCGACGACCACCTCGGCATTGCCGTCGCTGGCTTGACCGCGGACGGCCGCACGCTCGCGAGGTACCGACCGTCGCTGCATCGGCTCGCGCTGGCTGCGCGACGTGACTTGCGATCCAAGGGCTACAGCGCCAGCAGCTCCATGCGACGCTGTGACGGACGCACTGACTGACTGCTCGTGCACGTGCAGATTCATGCGAACAGAGAGCTTGAACCACAAGTTCGTGTACGGCAGCCAGATCACGATCGGCCGCTTGGTCTCGGACGTCGCCGACAGTACGTCGTGCTGCGAGTGCCTCCTCTCTCTCTCTCTCTCGCTCTTGCGTCGACAGCACCGCTGACTGCGTACGGTGTGGTGGTCGTACAGAGAAGCAGGAGTGCACGCAGTCGTACATCCGCCGTCCGTACGGCGTCGGACTCCTCGTCGCAGGCGCGGACGTACGTCGCCGCTTGCATGTGCATCACTGCATCACTTCTCTCTCTCGCTCGCTCGCTCTCGCTCTCCTGCTGATCACACTCGCTCGCTCCCACGTGTGCCTGTGGCTCTACGACCTCTAGAAAAAGGGCGTGCACCTGTACCAGACGTGTCCGTCGGGCAACTACTTTGAGTACAAAGCCATTGCGATTGGCGCGCGCTCGCAGTCGGCGCGCACGTACCTCGAGAAGCACTTTGAGAGCTTTGACAACTGTACGCCACGCGCGCTCCTCGGTCTGTCGAGTGGCTCTCGTGATGCCCAGTGGACTGACGCATCCTCTTGACTTTGGACGTGCCTCGGACACCAGTGGGCAAGGACGAGCTCATTCAGCACGCGCTCCAGGGCATCCGCGGCTGCCTCCAGGGCGACCAGGAGCTCACGGCCGAGAGCATTACGATCGCGATCGTCGGAGTTGACCAGCCGTTCAAGATCATCGAAGGCGACGAGCTGCAGCCTTACGTACGTCCTACCTCCTTGGCTCCTCTCAGCGCGATCGCTACGGATCCGTTTCCTGATGACCTGTCTGTATGCGCGCTGGGCGATCGATCAGATTGACGCGATCGAAGTGTCGGACGTGAAGGACGAGGACGGCGACACGAAGATGTCGGACTAAGCGCTCGCTCCCGTGCGTGAGACTCGCTTCGCGCACTTTGCGACCGTAGTGTGTTGCCTCGACGCAAACCCGAGCGACGGGCGGACCAGCGGCGCGCCTTGAGCCTGCGCAGTCGTGGCGTAGTGGACGACGCCGAGACCGTAACCCCACAATCATCCCTTGGACCTCCCCGATCGCTCGCTGTCCTCCTTACTGCATGCTCCTCACTGCCGACTTGCATACCAGTGCTATTTCCAGTCACAAGCTGGCTCTTTGGCTCGGACGAGCCGCGCGCACACACGACAGCACGCTCAATGGACGCAAAGCTCGCACCGGACGACCGGTTCTACACGCCGCGGAGCTCGGCGCGCCGCGGGTACACGAGCGGCGGCTCGGAAGACGACCGCTTCGTGTCGCCTCGCGAGAGCGCGCGCTCGGTGTCGTCCGATGACAACGAGTACGGCACGCCACGCGAGAGCCTCGCGACGCTGTCGGAGCCACGCGGAACGGCTGCGGCGCACTCGGTCAAGTACTTGGACGATGCGTTTCGAGGGAGCACGCGGGTCCCAACCATGTCGGACGCGAAAGAGACGCTCTCAGCACCCACGAGCGAGCCCAAAGGGCAGCGCGAGGCGCGCAGTGCGAAGGACCACTACCTCGGACTTGCAACAAGCGGCAGTAGCAGCAGCAGCAGCAGTCGGAGCATTGCGGCGTCAGCGCGCGCGGCCGACGTCCGGAGCGTGCAGGACGCAGACGCCCCGCCTCGCGTGCCCGAGAACGACATCTTCTCTGCTGCGCGGCACAACCGCGTCGACTCGGTCACGTACATGCTCGACCAAGGCGTGTCCGTGAACACAAAGGACGGGTTTGGCAACTCGATCCTCTCGATCGCGTGTCAGAACGGGCTCAAGCGCATGGCGAAGCTCGCACTCCGTCGCGGCGCCAACATCAACAGCAAGAACGTACGTGTCGGAGTCGAGAGTGGTGGCGTGTACGGCCGCCTGCACCTTGGAGCGGTGGCCTGAACTGAGCAATGTCGTTGCTGGTGTGCGTGCGTGGTGTGCGGGAGCAGCTCCGAGGCAACACGGCGCTGCACTTTTGCTTTGCGTATGGCTACGGCGACACACTCGGCGCGTACTTGATCTCGAAAGGCGCGGACACGACGATCGAGAACAAGGACGGGTTCGTCTGCTACTACGGCATTGACCAGTCGACCACGTCGCCCCTGTCGGCGCGCAAGTAGCGCCTGGGCGAGCGAGTGACATGCATACACATGCAGGACTTGGCGACGTCGTCGGACTTCGGCGACACCTTTGCTACGATAATCGACATATTGCCTCATATTTGTATACTGGAATCTACCAACTTGGACGCTGTGAGGGTTCTCCTGACACGCAAACCACGAGGAATAACCAACCCGCACGAGCTTGAGCACGTGTGCACGAGTGCGCTGCAGCGAGCGCAGTCTTTCTCTTCGCTGCACAGCAGCGCAATGGGCTGCGACCGATTGATCGTCGAGAGCGATGACACGGAGCGCGACGGCCATGCGCTCGTCGAGCAGCGGCGCAACGACATTGGCAGCAGCAGCAGCAGCGAGCACAAGCGTGACGACAGCGACAGCGACGATGCACTCGTGCCTGCACGCACGTGGTCGTCCGCTGCGATGCCTTTGCCAGCAACGAGAGCAGTCGCGACTGAGCACGACGATTTCAGTGACGACACGGACCTCGAAGAGGGTGCGTGCGGCTACTTGCGCTGGCATCTGCTCCTTTCGTGGCTCCAACGCCGTGCGTACTCACACGGGCACGTGGTCGTCTAGAGATGATGCGGATTGACCCGAACGACGTCGAGTGGCGCCAGCAACTGCACGTGGGCGACCCCGTGGACACGCAGAACGTGTTTGGGAACTGGTGTCCTGCGCTGATCCTGCGAGTGCGGCCGTCCTCCTGTCTGCCTCGTTGCGCGCCAGCGCCTTCGCTACCACTCGCGCACTCACACACATGCTCTCTCTCTCTCTCTTGTGCACTCTAGATCGCGGACGGCGACGTGCAGATCCGCTATCTCAACATGAACGACGCGTGGCATCGCTGGATCCCTCGGGACTCGGGACAGCTCGCACAGCCAGCAACGAAGGTACACACACACGTGCGCTGTCCAGCACTGGCTGCTCCTACGACGTCTCCGTGCCTCATCGCGCGCACTGCGACTGTCCTGTCATGCGCAGACGCGGAACGACAGCTTCCCAGTGCGCCTTGCGCAGCAGATCGAAGTGCGCAAGACCGTCCACGGCGCGTGGAAAGAGGCGCTCGTCGTGCGCGCGCGACCGAGTGATGTGCACGTGCGCTACGCTGGGCGGCAGCAGCAGTTTGACGATTGGATCCCGTTCACACCTGCGACTGTTGCGCCGCTCGGCGAGCACGTGCGACCGCGCCGGTCGCTTGCAGCAGCGCATGCGCGCCAGCTGAGCGTGACGCCGTCGCGCGCGCATCGCCGCCGCGTGTTTGCGTCGCAGACGCCGCGGTACGAGCACTACCGCAGTGCGCTCGAGCGCTCTGCGGGGCTCCGGATCGTCCCTGTCGACGGCGACGGGAACTGCTTGTTCCGGTCCGTGAGCCACCAGGTGTACGGCGACGACCGGCACCACGCCGTCGTGCGTGCGATGTGCATGGACTACATGGAGAGCGAGCAAGAGTACTTTGAGCCGTACGTCGTCGGCGACATGGCTGCGTTTCTCCGGTACTTGAGCTACAAGCGCCGCGACGGTGTCTGGGGCGACGACCCGGAGCTCCAAGCGATGTGCGAGCTCTACGACCGACCCGCGGAAGTGTACGCGTACGACGCGACGCACGGCTTCCGGAAGCTCCGGACGTTCCACGAGAGCAGCAGCGTCTCGCGCAGTCGGCCACCGATTCGGTGCGTTCCCGGCGAGACTGTGCTTGCTGGCGTGGCTCGTCACTGACGTCGCCGCTGTGCTGTGGGGTGCCGTCCCGTGTAGACTGAGCTACTATGGCGGCGGTCACTACGACTCGCTCGTTGGTCTCGACCACGCAGCGAACTGCATCCACGACGTCCCAGGCGAGTGGGAGCGGCGCCACATTGCGTACTCGCATCGGATCAACACGCGCAGCGGCAGTGCCGATCAGCCAGACGATGAGACGACGACTGGCGTCGTGCGCCAAGTCGCTGCCGAGTCGGATCTCGAGTCGACGGAGATGGCGCAGCTCGAGCAGACGCTCGCGGTACGTCGCGTGCGCTGTCGCAAGAGCGCGAGTGTAGACATGGCGTGCGTTTGGACTGACGCCCGCGCGTCTCGGTCTGTGCTCTGCAGCTCTCGCGCCACGAGTTTGACGGCATGCACGCGAGTCTCGACGAGACGCTGAAGCGGTCGCTCGCAGAGTTCGAGAGCACGGACAGTGCTGCGCTAGCTGGGCGTACGCGGAGCGATCCGGAGCAGCTCGCACTGCGCGACGCAACGCGCGAGAGTGAGATGGCCGCGCTCCAAGCCGATCTGATCGCGAAAGCGAAGCAAGCGTCAGAAGAAGAGCTCGTGAAGCACGCGATCGAAGCGTCGCTCGAGACGCTCCCGCCCGGTGCGCACGACGCCGCGTTCGACGAGCAGGTCTCGGCTGCGATCCAAGCGTCGCTCGGGCACTTTGCGTCGCGGGACGCCGCCACAGGAGCCGCCACGCCGCACGACGATGACGAGCAGATGCGACGTGCGCTCGCACTGTCGGCGCAAGAGTTCGACAGCAGCAGCAGCAGCACTCGGCCGAGTGCAGTCGACGCTGCAGCGTTCAGCAGCATCCACGAGAGCGACGACGACGACGAGCTCCAGCGCGCGATCCAAGCCTCGCTCTTGCAGTCCTGAGGACGGAACGACGCACAGGGAGACACCACGCGAGCACGACACCACTGATGTGTCATCTGCAACATCTATGAACACCCTCTCTCGTACTCGCTCGCTTTTCTCATGCCAGCCATGGCAGTGGCGATCTCGCTCGCATGGCTGTTACAAGTGCGCAACGACGTACTCGGCGATGCGCTGCTCCATGTAGATGCGGTCTTCCAAGCCGCGTGGCGAGTGGCGCTCGCTCGGGAACAGGAGCAAGTCGTAGTGCTTGCGCGCCGAGATGAGCGCCGTGATGAGGCGCGCCGTGTGGCGAAAGTGCACGTTCTCGTCAATGAGGCCGTGGATGAGCAAGAGCTTCTGCGACGCGAGCATGCGCGGCACGACCTCCATGACCGAGCCTTCGCGGTAGCCGCTCGGGTTGAGCTGCGGCGTCGACATGTACCGCTCCGTGTAGCACGAGTCGTAGCCGTCCCAGCTCGTGACTGGCGCACCTGCGATCGCGAGCTTGAACGTCTCGGGCGCTTTCATGAGACTGATCGCCGACATGTACCCGCCGTAGCTCCAGCCGTAGATCCCCACGCGACCGCGCTGCGTGATGCCATCGGCAATGAGCTTCTCAACGCCGTCCTGCTGGTCCAGGACCTCGACGGTGCCCATGCAGTGCTTGATCGCGCCTTCAAACGCCGAGCCGCGACGGAAGCTCCCGCGGTTGTCGACCTTCAAGACTGCGTAGCCCATGTCGCGGAACCGCTGCGCACGCATGTCGACTGTCATCGCCCACATGCGCGCAACGCGCTGGACGTGCGGACCGCCGTAGACGCTCACGAGCGTCGGGTACGGACCAGGACCGTGGATCGCGGGGTCTGGACGGTACACTGCGCCGTACAGCGTCTCGGCGCCATCGCGCGTGGGGAACGACAGGATCTCGGGCGGCGTGAGCTTCCCACGCGCAGCGAGGCTCGTCACACGCGCTTCGACGTCGTCGTGGAGCGCAAACGCCGAGCGCTCGACCGTCTCGAGCAGCGCTGCGTGCGACGGCGCAGTCGTGAGCTCTGCGTCCGTTGGGACGCTGCAGATGCGCGCGGTCGGCGGCGTCGTGAGGTTGCTGTAGACGTCGACAAACGTCGTGCAGGCGCTGTCCATGCCGACCGAGTGCATGCCTTCGGCCTTGGTCAGACGCACTGGCGTGTCGAGCGTCTGGCCGGGGTACAGCGACGTGACGTACAAGTGGCGCTCCAGTGGCGAGTCGACTGTGCCGCTAAAGTACACTTTG
Source organism: Globisporangium parvum (assembly GCA_023333885.1). Classification (NCBI taxonomy): domain Eukaryota; phylum Oomycota; class Peronosporomycetes; order Pythiales; family Pythiaceae; genus Globisporangium; species Globisporangium parvum. The sequence continues at coordinate 9,122 of JAASFT010000903.1, forward strand.
CCACGCGTGAGGTCGACTCCGTCGATCGACTCGACGCACCAGTTGCCGCCCGTGAGCGGCCCGAGGAGCTGCGCCGCCGTGGCGCCGTGGACGTACTCGTACAGGTACAAGTGGAGATAGCCCGTGCGCTCGGAGCCCCAGATGAAGCGGAACGTCGTCTTGTTCTCGGCTTCGATCGTGCGGTAGAGGTAGTTCGCGTTCACCCACACCGGGTTCGTCTCGTGAATGAGCACCGACGGCACGCCGGTCGCCGTGTCAAAGCGCAGGAACGTCACTTCGGTCTGCAAGCGGTTGAGCTTCTGGACGCCGAGCGACTGGTCCGGGAGCCAGTTCACGCGGCTGACGTAGTAGTCGCTGTCGCTGTCGCCAAAGTCCATCCACACGGGCGCGGCCATCGGCTGGCTCGCAAGCGTCCGGACCGCAACCACGCCGAGCTGACGGAGCGGGTTCACGCCGCCGGCGAACGGGTACCGGTGGTCCTCTTGCGCGGCGTCGCCGACGGCGTCGCTACCAGAGTGCATGATCCGGAACTGCGCGATCGGGCTCTCGTCGATCGCTTCAAACGCAATGTGCGAGCTGTCGGGCGACCACCAGAAGCCGCGGAAGCGACTGAGCTCTTCCTGCGTGAGGAAGCACGCGAGGCCGTTCGTCTTGCCGTCGTGGCCGCGCGCGCCAGTGGTGATCTGCACAGCGATCTGCGACCCGAGCGGACTCACTTCGCTCGAGATCACGTACACCTCCTTGTCCTGCACGAACGCGATCCACCGGCCGTCGGGCGAGAACTGCGGGTCGATCACGCCGCCTGGCACGCCCGTCGTGGTCTTGTCAAAGAGCAAGCGGAGCTCTGCGCCTGGCGTCTCTTGGATGTACAAGTCGCCTTGAATCGGGTACAGAATGCGCTTCGAGTGCGCCACGGGGCTCCACGCGTACGACGTGATGCCGACGCCCATTTGGCGCTGCCGCTCGCGCCGGAGCTTCTCTTCGAGCGACAGGTTCACCTCCGTGTTGCCCTGGTTCGGCGGCGACGCGAGGAGCTCCGTCTGCTTCGTTGCAACGTCGAGCGCGTAGAGCTGGCGCGAGAGCGCGTTCTGCTTGGAGTGGAGGAACGCCACGAGCGACGAGTCGGGCGAGAAGCTCACGTTCACGGGGAAGTTCAGGCCCGGCGCAGGCATCGTCGCGACGTCTTCGAGAGGAATGAGCTCGTGCGCCATGGCAATGCGGCGATGTGTGGGGCGTGGAGGGAGAGAGGGAGGCGGCGAGGGCGTCGAGCTGGAGGCGAGAGGCGAGAGGCGTGGCGCGCAGGCGGCGAGTGCGAGAGTGAGCTGGAGCTACGTGCGCTTGATCGCAAGCGCTGGACTCACTTAAGTGCGAATCGTGCGTGGGAATGGTGTGGACGAACAAGGACTTGTGTTTTGTATACGAGGATGGTGTACAGAGCGCGGCCGCTTGAAGTTCTTGCATTGCAAACAGCTTGGTTTCACTATGCTCAGAGTTGATTGCACACCATTTCGCGACTGCTGCACCACACACGCTTGACCAGTGCAGGCAACCAGCTTGAAGCCGCTCATGCCTTGCTTGCCTTGCCGTGCTCTTGCTTGTCAACGTGTCGGAGGTCGCCGCATTGCTTGCACTTGCTTGCACTTGCTTGCACTTGCACTTGCTCGTCGACAAGAAAGCGAGCGTCACAGCCAATCGACTGGACAAGCGCTCGCACGTGGTGGTGCAGCAACAGCTGCTGCTGCAACACGCACAAGACTCTTGCAACGTTGCCAAGTAGCAGCAAGAGTGCGCTTGCAAGAGCTCGCTTCCTTGCTACCTCTGTTGGATGGATTTGGATGGATCTTTGTGTACGTATGCAACTGAGAGAGCGAGTTGCGCAACGTGCAAGTCGCTCCTTACTGCGGACTCACGCGCGCAACCAACTGTGCAATGCGCTGCTGAATGCGCGCCTCCTGTGAACGACGCGCGTCCTCAATCGCGGCGCGGATCCGCGCCGACGTGACCGACGTGACGGCGATGCCAGGCGGCGTCCCTGGCGGCTCGAGCTGCGCATCCGATGGCAGCGACGGCATCGACATCGACAGCTTGCGCACAGACGTCGGACTGAGCGGCGCTTTGACGACCTGGAAGCCCTCGTCGTTCTCGCTGTCGCCCGAGCTCCTGTCGCCAGTGCTGCGGTCGTTCGCGCCTTCGCTCTCTTCATTGTCTGCATCTTGCGCTTGCTCGTCGTCATCGTCGTCGATGTCCTCTGCTAGAGCAGTCGCGCTGGTGTCCGCCACGTTGTCGTCGTCGTCGTCTTCGCTCTGCTCGTACAGGAACGCGCTCTCGTCAATCGCACGCGCGTGCTTGCTGCGCGCAGACGCATCCTCTGGCGCAGCAAGCGCGTTGTACTTGCGGTGCAAGCGCGAGAACAACAGCTCTTCGTTCCCGTCGTACTTCTTGAGCAGGTCGTCCACTTCCGCGAGCTTCGTGGGGTTGTGCTTGGTGTAGAACGTCACCAAGCGATTCCTAGTGAGTGCACGCAGACAAGTGTGTGCAAGTACACAGCGTTAGCTATCGCGCGCGTGGCATTCGGACACGCATGCGCACACTCGGACGTGCGTGCGCAACCACAACAA
>JAASFT010000904.1:0-11732 GCA_023333885.1 Globisporangium parvum
CCCGCATTAAGGCAAGACACCTAACTAGAATTGTAGCATAGAAGTCCGACTGCCAGTCCTCTGGCCGAAGAAGGAGTCCAGCCTAACAAGTTAGGTTATTTGCCCCCCCCAACACGAATTGCCTCTGTATGTACATTATCCTGGAACTTTGTGTGGACCACTCCGTCCATTCGCGACTATCGAAATGCTGAACTCGAATGCAGTTCATCGACCTGCAGCTCCGAGCTCTCAAAGCACGCTCGTTCGTTCCGATACGACTCGTCCACGCCAGGCTGTTGGCGACGGCAAGGTCGAGGAAACGCTGGCTCGCGTCGTGTCGCTCCGGATGAGTTCGGTCTCGAGTGCGTGCTGATTCGCCGTGACGCCAGTGTCCAGGATCGGTACGAGCATCGCCTTGAGGTTCGCAGCGGTCCACATGGCGCGAGCTTCAGGGCTGAGGTCGCTCGGAAGTACCATCGCCTCAAACGCCATCGTAGAGTACGTCTGGACGACCGTCACGGGACACTCAGGTGTCGATGTCAATGGACAAGCAGTGATGCGGATCCAGGTCTTTGCAAGGAGCCGCGACGCGCTTCTAGACTCGCGACTCGGCCCCAAGACGTCCGTGAGCCGCGAGAGCGCGACGAGCGTGCCTGCTTCGTCCGTGTGAGAGCACACAACGTGGTGCTCGCGCACGTGACCACGCGCGGTCGAGTGCTCATAGCGCTTGACTAGCTGGTGCAAGACCACGTCGTCGCCAGCAGCGTGGAAGAACTACGCCGGTCATCGAGGGATACGAGTGAGCGACGCTACAAGACCAAGGAGCGAGCGAACGAGCGACACGGTCTGTACGCACCTCTGACACCTGCCCAGCTCGCTCGCGCTTCGTAGTCTTATGGTGCAGTGCTAGCGCCACTGCACGCGGTGCGAACGGGACAGCGTAGCGATCCACCATCTTGACAAACGTACCATCGAGCGACTCGAGCTGGACCGTCCAGATGCGGTAGGCGTCCGTGTCTGCGCGATGGTGCGTCGCTACTATCGCGTCGACTGTCTCGAACGAACGGAGCATCGCAGATGTGTCTGTGAGCAGGACTTGGAACGCAGCGCTGCGACTGTTGCTGGTCATGTACTGACGAAGGTCAAGAGGCATTGCGAGCGCGAGTGATTGCTCGAGACGCTGCATCCAAGACGCGCTGACGTGAGACCGCAGCGACACCAAGGGCCCTGCAGCAGGAGACTGCGACGTACCACTGCGTCTGCTGCTCGTCGGCGCACGAACTTGCGCATGTCGCGCACGACCTTGCGCGACGACTCGATCTGCTCGCGCAGGTCGCGGTTCGTGCATTGAGCGACTTCGAGCTCTCGCTGTCGCTGCGCTGCAATGCTCACCCATGGGATGCACTGCGCTGCAGCAAGAGTGCCGACAGCAGTAGTGGCATCAAAGACGCCAGGTCGCTTCTTCGTGTTGCTCAGCGCTGTTGTTGCGTGCGACGCCGACTGCTTCCAGAACACGCGCCAGTCGCTCAGCTGTTTCTCGAGCCGCGCGACTTCGTGTCGGAGACTCTCGATCGCGTCTTTGGGCTTTGCACGCGCTCTATGTCGCGCAGCGGGTGGGGGCGTCGCGCTGTCGGTCGAGACTCGCTTCCGAGTCGCTCGTGCGGTCGTTCCTGCATCTGCTGCTGTCACTGGGAACGCGTCGGACGAGATGATGAAGCTGTCGAGCTCGAAGAGAGCGGTGTCGTCAATGGAGAGGCTCGTTGCGTCGTGTTCGCAGCTGCCAGAGTGCATGGCGACGCGAGCGAGCGCGTGTAGTCGACGCGTTCGCTGCAGCTCCTCGTGCTCGCAAGCTTGCGTGTGGAGCTAAGCTGTCACGTTCTTGAAATAATTCACATGCACAGAAAAATGTAATTTACTACGTCAAGAGAGCGGACCACATCGCACAAAGGGAGCCCCTGCTCTTGAAGCAGAGCCCGGCTCGACAAACGGGCGAGCAGGGTCGCTTCGTCCAGCCTCACCGCGACCTCGGGCTGAGCACTCGTGCAGGCATCGACGACGCTCTTGAACATGTTGCCACCAGCAAGAGCAAGAGCAAGAGCAAGAGGTCGTTCGACTCGATTGTTGATACACGCTCACGGAAGTTTACGACTAGGGCAAGGGCTTTTCATCAGAGACAAGTCGAGATTGTGCTCATTGAGCCACTTCCATTCCGCCAATCAGCGTCGAAACGTCAGTTTTATCTTGACTAATGACTGGATAAGTCTAGTCCAGTGCTCGATGATTGTGCTCGCTTTCACTTCAAGTGAGCCGGTGCTGAGACTGAAAGCACTGACTGATCGATCGATCAGAGGTCGCACTCGCGAGTTGCGACTCGGACGCACAATGAACGCTGCCGCGACGCGCGAGAGCATGGAGCTGACGCTTGAGGCGGCGCTCGCATTTGTTGACTCGTGCTACAGCGAGATCGACGAGGAGGACGAATGCTCCGACTCGAGCGGCTCCGCAGCACCAGCCTCGTTCGCACAAGCGACTCGCAAGCGCATCAAGCGCACGAGCAGTACGAACACCGGTATTCCACGACAGCATGGGCCACCGAGTCCAGGTTTCTTCGAGATGATCGATCGTCTTGATCAAGAGAGCGATGTAGACTCGCCTCTCTCCATTGACGACGCGCTCCTCCTACTCGATTCGCACGGCAACAACAGTAGCCAACAGAGCCACTTGACGCAGGCACGAGGAGCGCGTGCATCCTCCGGTGTATCTGTTACCACGGAAGCATCTTGTGCAGCAACGACTCCGCAGCGACCGAACCCGAACAGTGGGATGACATCTCATCCCAGGGCAAGCAGTAGGGCGACTACGAAAGCGACGAAGCCAGCAAGGAAGGCAGGCAAGCCGACACAGCCACCAGCATCAGCACGAGTCACGACCAAAGCCACTTCAGAAACAGGCGAGAGCAGCGACCAGAGCACCCCAAAGCCGACGAAGAAGCGCGTGCGGAAGCAGCGACAAGAGCTGCTCTACTTGCGCGTGAAAGTCGTCGAGATGCAGCAGATGCTCGACGAGCTGCAGCGAGGCACCGGCAGCGGCAGCGCAAGCGAAGCGTCACCGAGCAGCAACGCGAGCAGCGCTGTGTCGTCTCCAGTCGCCTCGTCAGTGCCAGACGCAGTCACATCTTCTCGTCAGTCAAACGGTCCCGAGCGAGCTGCGCCAGCCAGTGCGACGACAACCATCGGATGGGCGAGTCTTGCAGAGCGCCAGATGCAAGAGCGCGAGCGCGCTGAACAGGAGAACCGACAGCTCAAAGCGACGCTCGAAGGGCAGCTCCAGCTCGTGTGGAGTCTCGAGCGACTGCTCATTGGTCAGCGCGACGTTGAGGTGCGAGTGCGCTCTCGCTCTCTCTGCGTGGTCATGCTTGGAGGAGGCAGGGGTCCCCATGCTCTGTCGTCTATGGTGTGCAAGCAGATCCCTGGACTGCCGTCGACAGCAAAGCGACTCCAAGCCAACGTCAACAACGTCTCTGCGAGCGAGCAAGCGCTCTTGCGCGAGCTCAAGCACGAGCTCGAAGATGCGTACCCGCGCTTTGAACAGGAGCTCGCTAGCAGCTACTTGCGCGATCTCACAGGCGACGGCGGCGACATCCAAGTGCGCAACTGCGCCGACAAAGGCATGCACGTCGAGTTCACAGCGAGCAAAGTCCTTCGCCATCGCTTCGACGCGACGAAGAGGAGCATGTGGCGCTTCATGTCCAAGGACGGCATTCGACCCCGGAGCTACTACTACCGCGAGGTACGACACGCGTTGCGAGGTGTCGAGCACTGCTGCTAGGACTCGGCACTGATCGTAGCCTTCGTACTGACGGACTGTGTGGTGCGTGAGCAGCTCGACGCGCCGCGCAGTGACTACGTCGCACGGAGCTTTGGCTTCAACATTGCGACGAAGCACAAGAACATGGACATCTACGGCACGCAGGTGCTCGAGAAGATCGAGCACGACGACCGCGTCGTGCTGCTCTGGAGCGCAGCTGTGCAGCCTGTGCAGCGCACAGATGCGTCGCCAAGCGGCATTCGCTTTCGCGAGCGCGGGTGGGTCGAGCTGCGGGCTGCGCCACGACGCGACAATAGTAACCCCGCGACGCTCGTGAAGACGTTTGTGACGTTCACGCCGGATCTCGACGAGAGCGCGAACGCGAGCACGATGGCGGTCGGTGCGATCTCGGACCTTGTCGTGGACTCTGTCGAGAGCAATATGCACTTTGGACAAGCGATCGTGGACCAGCTGGTGTTCGACGAAGAAGCGCGAGTCAGTAACAGCGTCGCAGTCGTCGTGTAGATGCAGTAGCGTCCACGTCTCGAGCGCGTCGATGTAGAGTAGTTCGTGAGAGAGAGAGAGAGAGAGAGATGGCGATGGAGTGAGCGAGTGAATGAGAGAGCTGGCGTCTCAGAGTTCCTGGAGCCATGGGCACTCTCGTGTTGACTCGAATGAAATAGCCTCGAGCGGGACAATGGCGGCTGCTGCAGGAGAAGGAAGGACGGACAGACAGATGACAACTGAGCAAGCGAGCGACGTACGAGCTCGCTTATCGCCAACACGAGCACCATCAACATCATCGCCCTCACGCGTTCGTCTTGGGATGCTCGTTCAAGGCTAAACATCTGGTAGTGACATAACTAAGGTGGTTCGAGCGATCGACTCTTTACTTTTGTCACTATCGACTTTGAGCTGCTCACAAAATCAATCACCATGGCGATGAACGAGTATGTCGGTGAAGACCTCGCTGCGCTCGACGCTGCGCTCGCGTTCATCGACGAGTGGGACCTCGACGACGTCGGCGGTGGACTCGGCGAGCTCTATGTCAGCGCAGACATCACTGCGAGCGAAAACACGATCGCCAGTAGCTGCGACGCGATTGTGCACGATGCCAACCCAAGTGCGTCCAAGCTGCTCGAGACGCTCGAGCCTGCGCCGCTTGTCTCGCGAGTCACTACTGCAGCGACGGCCACCGCGATCAAGCGCAATGGTGCATCAGCGCCAGCGCCGCTCGACGAGTGTCCATTCGGTGCATTAGTCAGCGCAGCGATGCGTGGTGTGGCAGTCGCGCCAGTCAAGTCTGAGGTGTCTGCACAGCGATCTCCTCCTCCTCCTCCTCCGTCATCATCAACATCGCTCAGTGCCGCATCTTCGCAGCGCAGTGCGTGGCGCAACGCACCACTCAGTGCAGACGTCTGTCCTATCGCTGTCGACACGAAGCCGCGTGAGAAGAAGAAGCGTCGGGACGACTCACTGGCGCAGGACCCACGCGCACTGGCGCTCCAGTCCGTCAACTTGCGCGTGAAGCGCCGGCGCCAGAAAGAAGAGCTGCTTGAGCTCCGACAGAAGGTCCAGCAACTCGAGACGCGCTTGACGCAGATCAAGACGAACAGCCCACGCCCCGAGTCGAATGCGTCGGCAGCAGCAGCTTCTGCCTCGCAGTCGACGCCTGGGACTTGGGTCGCACCGAGCCGCGCAGTGATCCAGCACCGGTCGCCGCTCGGCGTTGTCTGGGAACGCCTCGCTGCGCGGCAGCAGAAGGAGCGCGAGCGCGCCGAAGAGGAAAACCAGAAGCTCAAAGAGATGCTCGATGAGCACGTGAAGCTCGCACGGAGTCTCGACCGGATCCTGCGCAAGCGCGCGACGGCTCAGGTCCGGCACTGCTCCTACCAGACCTCCTCCTCGTGCTCTCTCTCTCTCTCTCGCTAACTGGCTCTGTCTGTTTGCACGTGGCAGCGCCTGAGTCCCGACGGCATGGTCATCACCGGACAGTCGGACGCAACGGGCGACGCGCGGCACCGCGACATCTCGCACGTGAACACGCTCGTGATCGACCTCGAAGGGCTCTACAGCGACATCGACGCCATCTCGCGGCGCTTTGGACTGACTGAGCAGCTCGCCACGCCGTTTCGCGACACCAAGTTGCGCAAAGACGAACGCACTCGCGGCGCATTCCTCGAGTCCATGGACAGCCGCGTGCTTCCGTTCGACATGCGCTCAACTGGCGCCACGGTCTGGCAGTTCCTCGCGGACGAGTCGGGCGGCTTGGCGCGCATCTACTACCAGAACGTACGTTCGTAGCCTTTCGCTCGAGCGGTGGGTGGCTCGGTGACTCGCTTGCTCGCACTCACACACACACACACGCACTGACGGTCGGATGCTGGTGCGCGTAGTGTACGAACATGACCGAGGACATCCGCACGTGCACGTACGGCATTGAGATGCAGCACAAAGAGACAAAGGCGGCGTTCTGGGGCACGTCAGCGATGCGCAAGTACGTCGAGAACGGGCGGATCGTGATCTCGTGGTCCGGGCAGTTTGAGCCCGTGAACCGCAGCGCCACTGGTGGCGACGCGTCTGGGCTCAGTGGCTTTGTGTTTCACCACAAAGGCTGGGTCGACATCACGCCGCTGATGGCGACGCCGACAGAGGCCGTTGTGATGCAGTCGTACTACCGCATCGAGCCCGAACTCGCGGATGCCAGCGGCGTCGACGACCCAGACGCCAAGATCTCTGCGCTCATGGACTTTGTCATCAGTACGACGGACGCCCGCTTGGATGCGAGTCACCAGTTCATTGAGAACAACCTCATGAAGGACCTCCTGCGCAAGTGACGCACGTGTGTGCGACGAGCGAGCCGAAGGAGCGAGAGTCGAGGACTGGGAACAACGAGTTGGATGCGTTGAGGACACCTGGGTTGCGGCCGATGCGAGACTGAAGGACCTAGGACACTTGAGTCCTGAGTATGTATGCTACGGTGGTCGATAGCAATGGAGCAACCAGTCGTCAGCCATGTCGAGAACGCCAGACGCCGACAGCGTACTCGTACTGGCGTCCAGTGGACGCTTTCATTCGCCGCGCGAGCTTCTCGGCGACTCGAGCATCGCAACGTCTTGTCGCTTGCTTGAACGATGCCTCGGCATTCGCTACTGGTCGACTGCGGCATAGAAAGTCGACGACTTGATCCTGGCCGCGCATCGCAGCTTCGATCAGCGCCTCGAGCGTACAGCCTTCTGTGCGGTTCATGTGCAAGAACTTGACAACGTCGAGGTGGCCGGCCACAACAGCGTCCGACATGGTCCAGACCGTGAAGCCTTCAAACCCATGCGTGTGCGCGTACTGGACGGACTGGAGGCGGCCGTTCGCTGCGGCTTGCGTCACGGAGTACCGAGTGTAGCCCTCGCTGCGGTGCGTGCGCAAGTACGCGAGGACACGGACGTGGCCGTTTCGGAGCGCACTTGCTTGCGCCTCGCGCGTGCAGCCTTCACTGCGGTTCTCATGGAGGAACTGCACGACGTTGAGGTGCCCAGCCGTGGCAGCGCTGTCCATTGCTTTCGTCGAGCACGCTAGGATGCCTTGCTCATGCAGCGATCGCAGGAGCGTGATGTTCCCGGTCCCCGCAGCAGTGTCCATCACGGTTGTTGGAAGCGCATAGCCATGACGATCGAGCCACGCGAGCAATGCGGTGTCGCTGCCACAGCAGTCCACGAGCCGCTCCATCACCGCAGGATCAACGCGCCGCTGCGCTGCATCGCTGAACGTCTCGTAGAGCCAATCGAGAAAGTCGAGGTCGCTGAGCTCGCTGTGCTGCTGCAGTGCAAAGCTGACGATGCCGATGAACCGCGTGTAGAACCCGGGTCGGCGGCGCTGCGTCGTTGATAGCGTCTCCAGCGCAGTGAGCACGCGTTTGTTGCGGCAGAGCACTGCCGTTTGCCACAGCCGCGTGTGCGCTCGGTAGACTGATGCGTTTGTCGCGTGCAGCTCGCTCGCAGTCGCTTTGAACTGCAGCACAAAGTGGGGCACGCCATCGACGCAGTCCGTGATGTTGGCAAAGAGCGTGCGGCTCGTGAGCACCTGGATCGAAGCGAGCTTGGTTGCGGTCGCATCTACTTGCATGGCTGCTGCCAATTGCTCAACGCACCGAGGCGCTGCTGTGGTGTTCGCAAGTCATCTGGAGGCATACAAAAACGCAATGACCAGCCGTTACAAAAATGCTCCTAGTAGAGGAACCCTGTACGAGGACGCACATGTCCAAGTACTCGTGCCAGTACTGGGCAGCGTGGAGGCGAAGTGCTCGTGTGCATACTGGATGCAGTTGAGGTGGCCGCGAGTCGCTTCTTCCGTCAGTGCATAGTGTTGCCGAGCCAATTGAGGAAGCCGACGTCGTCTATCAACCACCTAAGTAAGTTGAACTGGACGTGCGGCCTGCTCTTGTATTGCCGCGTTTTGGCGAGTCGCTTGAGCGCAGCGAGCACACGTTTGCTGCGGTAGAGCTCTGCCATTTGCCACAACCGAACGAAGTCGCGGTAGATCGATCGTGCGTTCTACAGGTCGCTTGCAGTCGCTCTGAACTACAGGACGAAGGTTCGCACGCCGTCGTGAGCACTTGGACGGGAGCGGATGTCATTATTGTGTCGGCAGTTGCCATCTGAGAGATGGATGGATGCTTGAGCTCTTGGTAGCAGAGTAGCGAATGGCAAGATGGAGCTCCGCCATGACAGCTCGGAGGTGCCTGTCAGGTCTTTGCCACCAGTCTTGAAGCTTGAGAGCGATCACTCGAGTGGCAGCAACCACGACATGGCGCTGCGTCTACACTTGCCTGCCCTGCTCCTGCGGCTCGATGTGTGTGGGTGCCGCCGATCCGCGAGTTCGTCAAGGCAGTGCTGACTCGTCAAGGGCAAGTGGCGACACCGCCGTGAGACAGGAAGTCGCCTACGACAACGTGACTTTGAGATCATGCATCGAGTGCTTGACATGTTGGTGCTAGCGCTCTTGCATCGACTAAGCGCGCATCGTCGTCCGCCCTCGCTCGCTCGCTCGCTCTCGTCTTGATCTAAGCGCCGCGCTCTCGCCAAGGGATTGATCGTCGTCGCAGTGCGGATGAGAAAGCAGAACCACACGGTAGTTGTACGTCCCGCGCGACACGCTCTGTCATCAGGAAGCAGTACCCATCAACCGTCGCGCGTCTGGCTTCCGCTGCTCGAGACAGTCTGTCACACACACAGAGCAGCGAGCGAGCGAGCACAAGCGTGAGCACGACCGCCCATTCAGAGCCACATGCAGGCAAGCTCTTGATTATTCAGGAAAATCAAACGCAATCGAAGCCTCTTATCAAACAATGTGGTCCACATGCGTCCCACGATTGGCTGAAATACGACATGTTTGTATTTTTAGCGAATCAACGAGCTGTATCGGCGACATAATCATAATACCACGCTTTTTCTCGTTGCCAGAGTGAATGCCCAAGAGCTCGATCGAGTCTGGCGACAGCGCACATCGCGTTCGCTCGCTTGCTCGCAGTCGCTCTCGCGTGCGTGAGGACAGGTCGGCAAGCAGCACTCAGGACACACACAAGACTCGCGCGAGACGCAGGAACGCAGGGACGCAATGAGCTTCCTCGCAGATGCAGGCGCGAGCCGCCCGAGCAGTGGCGGCAGCGCCGAGCTCTCGCTCGAAGAAGCGCTCGCGTTCTTCGACGGCTGCGACGACCACACGCTGCAGCCCACGCAGCAACAACTGCAACTCAGTACAGGCATTGCTGCTGCTACGAGCGCTGCAAACAGCAGCAGCAGCCATGGTCACATGTACCACCCGCCACAGTCTCATCTTCAGCACCACAACGCCATGGCGCTGTCGACCGACATGCTCTCGATGATGGACCACGGCTTTGCGCTTGGCAGTGCCGACGCGTTCCTCTACACTCCACACAGCACCGCTGTGGCGGCTACAAGCATCACCGCCAGCAGTAGCGGCGCGTTCAACGTCCTCGACGTCGACATGAGCGGCATGGACAGCAGCAGTGGCGGCGACTTTGCACTCATGGCCAACATGCTGCAGCCACTGCACCTCGACGACCCCACTGCAGCAGGAGCGCTCGCACCAGACGCCATGGCATCGCCAATGCAAGCGCTGCTCGCAGCGCCTCTGCCGCTCGCACAGACGCCGTCGGCACCGGTCAGCACCGCTCCTGCTGTCGGGGCTCCAGTCGACGCCGCGGCGTCACAGAGTTCAGCAAAGGCTGGACGCCCACAGCGCAGTACGATCGAGGCACTGACGCTTGCGTCACTCACGCCAGCCCCACGCCCGGCGCGCGCCGCAGCTGCTGCAAAGACACCCAGCAAGGCGACGACGAGTGCTCTTCGCACTGCGCCAGCGACGACTGGCAGTCGCGCAGCGTCGAGCAACAGCTCGAGCACAAAGCGCGTGCGGCGGCAGAAAGAGGAGCTGCTGTACTTGCGCACAAAGGTCGTGGAGCTCGAAGAGCGACTCCAGCAGCTCAAGCGCGTGAACGGCGAGACTGCGAGTACGCGCGGATCGCCAGCGCCATCGAGCAGCGACGACCCAGACGCGTCGCCTGCAAAGGCACCGGAGCAAACGTCTAGGAGCTCGCCAATGCAGTCGACGAGCCGCAATCACAAGAAGCGGCGGAGTGAGGATTCGTCCGAGACAGACGACGCGGACGACAGCACGGCGTCGTCGTCGTCGCCGCCGGCCATCTCGCCAGCGCTCCTTGCGTCCGTGTGGGAGAACGTCGCCGAGCGGCAGTACAAAGAGCGCTTAAGAGCCGAGCAGCAGAACAAGAAGCTCAAGACGATGCTCGAAGGACAGATCAAGCTCGCAACGAGTCTCGAGAAGATCCTGAAGAAGCGCCCGAACATGGAGGTACGTCCTGCGACGCGCGCGCTCTCTTTGTTGACTGGTGCGATGCTGTACTCACACGTTGTGCGTTGGGACCTAGGTGCTGTATCCAGACACGGAGCCAACGAAGCCAGCGAGTACGCAGCGCGTGATCGCGTACGAAGAGACCGACGCCAGTGTGTTTGCAAAGCAGCTCGCCGATGTGAACGCTGCGTACCCGCGCACAGACGACGTCCTCGCAGCAGCCGGGTTCTTCACGAGCGAAGCGACGCGCCATGACTTTCGCGTCAAGGACTTCCCCGACGACGACGGCGTGATCATGGAGTTCATGGCCACGACGACCGTGCCGTACGACGTTGCGATCGCAGGCAATGCGCTCTGGCGCTTCATGTCGGACGTTGCGATCAAGAAGCACTGCTACTTTGAAGACGTCGTCGAGTCGACCGACGACACGGTCTCGCGGGCGTTCGGCGTCCGCATGTGCGAGAACGGCAAAGACGTCGACTTGCGCGGGAAGCACACGCTGCGGAAGTTTGTCGAGGCGGATCGCGTCGTCCTCGTGTGGACGTCGCTCATGGAGCCGATTCAGCTCGCAGATGCGCACGTCCGCGGCTTGCGGTTCGACGACATTGGGTGGCTCGTCGCGGCACCAGCGACGACGCTTGCAGGTGCGACGGTCATCAAAGCCTTTGGGAACTTGAGTCCACTGCCGCCCGAGGACTCGGACGACGACGAGCAGCAGGACCCGCGCATTGGCGCGCTCACGGACTTTGTCATCCACTCGCACGAGAGCAACGCAGCGCTGTGTCTCCAGCTCATGAACGACTTGCTCGTGGAGGAAGAGTGGAAGACGACGTTGCCAGACGCACTGTGAGGAAGCGTGCGATAGGAGGATTGAATGGAGTGAGAGGTCCGAACGAACCGATAGACACCACCAACCCTGCGCACCACCATCCATCGTCTTCTACACGAGTGCCGCCACTCTGCTCGCACTCGCGACGAGGCGGTTCTCGAGCTGCTGGGTCTGCACCGCGACGCCGACGTCCCACGCAGGGATCACGACGCGCTCGACGACGTCGCGGCGC
>JAASFT010000905.1:0-11730 GCA_023333885.1 Globisporangium parvum
TCGAGCGGTACGCGCCATAGACCTCCATGCTCGTGTGATGTGCGAGTGCGAGTTTGTGTGAGCTTCTGGCGTCGCTTCGAGCGATCAGGTTGAAGTGCCGCGATGCGACACGATGATATGACGTTGAGTAAGATGTGCGACGAGTGGTTTTGACCGTGTCGATTTGCTAAAGTGCGAATATGTTCGATCGTGTAAAGTGCGATTCTTCAGTGCGACAGCATTCCTCACTCAATTTTGTCACTACCGGTTGTCTGACTTGAGGAACCCCCATCGTCAAAAACGCGGCGAACGAACGAACGCCTCGATTACGACGACGAGCACGACGTACTTGCTCCTCGACGTGCGTGTCGCGACACGTCTTGATCGTCATCGTCTCTCTCTCAGTAGCACACACGCAGCGCCACGATGATGCGCCTCGGCTTTCCGAGAGCGAACAACCGCAACAACAACAACAACGACGGCAGCAGCAGCGGCAATGCGGCGTCCTCCATCTTCTCCAACATCACGAGCACTGCGATGAGCATCACGGGCTCTGGGAACAGCATCGTGCACGGGTCGTCTGCGATGGAGCGCGCCGCCGCGGCCGCTGCTGCGAACTCGCAGCAGTACGTGCCAGGGGACGGCGAGGACCTCCCGCCTGGCTGGCGGCTCGTGAGCAGCCGAGCTACCGGTCGCGACTACTACCTCCACCTCGCGACGAACTCGACGCAGTGGGAGAAGCCGACAGAAGCCGAGCCGAAGAAAGGCGTCGAGCAGGCCGTGCCGCACCAGCGCTCGGGCCACGCCACGAGCGTGTTCACGAGCGGCGTGTCCGGCATGCGCGCTGGACTCACGTCGATGTTCACACAAGCGAACTCGCGGCTCCAGACGACGCTCGCGACGACGTCCGCTGCTGCGCACAGCAGCAGCAGTAGCAGCAACTCGGCAGCGCAGGCGAAGCTCGGGTCGTCGCAGCTGCGCGCGTCGCAGGAGATCGACCGCGAGGGTCAGCAGGTCGTCGAGATGTTTGAGAACGAGCGGCTCGACGGGAAGCTCCAGACGCAGGACCCGAAGCGCTTCAGCGACAAGCACGCAGTGCCAGGCGCTGGGCACGACGCGCTGCCAGACAATGAGCTCCCTGACGGCCACGAGTGGGTCACCGAGTGGGAGATCGACACGAACTACACGGCAGTGGACCGCGACGGCTGGACGTACGCCGCCGACTTTGTCGAGATCGTCCGCCTCTTGCGCGACGACTTGAGCCATGCGTCGCGCCATCCAAACGACGCTGTGCGGCGCCGGCGCTGGATCCGGTACCGCCAAGCGACGGACGACGCAGCAGCGAATGGTCCTGGGTCGCCGCGTGAACCGAGCGAAGCCAAGTCGTTGGGGCCGTCTGGGACCTGGACCAGTACCACCGACGGTCCGCTGTCCGAGTCGTCGTACGCGTACGCAGACGAGAGCGACGACCCGTTCCACCGCACGGCGCAGAAGCAGCAGAGCGGCTTCCGCGTGAACATGAAGTTCCCGCACCGCGGCGCGAAGGACAGCACGAAGGACTACCAGAGCATCAACCTCACGGACGTCCTCTGGCTCGTGAACGCCCACGACGTGCCAAATGCGCCGACGGACGAGCTCATGCGCGAGAAGACGGCGAACTTGGAGGAGCAGATCAAAGACGCGACGACGCGGTCCGTGCGGCTCGAGCGCGAGCTCCGCGCGCAGCACGACACCAAGTCGAAGGACCTCGTGGCGCAGCAGAAGAAGTTCGAGGCGCTCGTGGCGCAGTACAAGAAGATCAAACAGGAGAACGAAGCGCTGCAGGTCAGCGTCACGGCGCATCGCGCGACGGTCGACGCGCTGCGGAAGGAAGCGGTGCGTCTCTGCTGTAGTGCTCTCTTTGGGGCCATGGGCTCTCTCTCTCTCTATCGCGGAGGCTGTAGGGTCTTGGAGCCCTGGGACACTCTTGGCTCTACGATGGCTGAACGAGGACGCACGTGGGTGATGTGGTCGCTGGACGCGCTTGTGCGCTTGTAGACGGAGAAAGACATGCTCGCGAACGACGAGCAGCGTGCGCTGAACGCCGAGATGTCGGCTGCGAACCAGGCGCTCGAAGAGAAAGCGAAGGCGCTCGCGACTGCGCGCATGCGGTACAAGCGCGACAACAAGTCGCTCGCGGCGTCGCTCGACGCGGCGAAGAAGCGGCTGGAGCAGCACCGCGCAAAGGCGAGCGACGACGCGCAGGACCCGCTCGCGAAGGAGCTCAAGACCGAGATGGAGAAAGTGCGGCAGCTCCACGCCAAGCTCGAAGCCGTGCGGCAGCATCGCCTCGCAGTCGAAGAGGAGAGCAAGGCGCTGTTCAACCAGGTCGTGGAGAAGAAGGCGGACCTGAAGTTCAAGTCGAAGAAGAAGGTAGGACGCGCTGCTGCTGCAGTCGGACGCGCAGTCGGACGAATAGTCGGCTGTGCGCACATGTCGCATGGAGTGCGCACTGACTCGATCTGCAACTGGACGGTGTGTAGATGGAGACTGCGCTGAAAGACGTGGACGAGAAGCTCCAGAGCCTCAAGACCGAGCAGGCGGAGCTGTCGAAGCGCTTGGCGCAAAAGCCGGAGGGCGACGACCTCCGCAAGCTCAACGCGCGACGGAACGACATTCGCAGCGAACTCGGTGCGCTCAAGGAGCGGCGAACGATGCTGCTGGCCGAAAAGCGCAAGCAAGAGGGCGTGGAGCTGTGAGGCGTCTTGCTGTCGCCTCGGAGCCAGATCCCGATCGCTCGGGACGACCACGAGGTCGCCTCTCTGTCCGTCGTGCCCCCAGTCCCGACTGACTGACTGACTGACTGCCAGGTCGACTCCGTGGTCAGTCGCCTGGTGGGTCCGCTGTGCGTTGTGAATGAATGTGCATTGCTCTCGCTCGCTCTTCGCGTTCAAAATCGCTCTGCAGTCGACAGTCGCTGGCTGTCGAGCCCCAGAGCTGCTGCTGCGCTCTCTCTCTCTCGCTCTCTCTCTCTCTCTCTCCTACTCGCATCTACCAGCCAAACAACCGGCAGACTCACCGCTCGACGTGCGAGATGCGGAGCGAAGCGCAGAGCGTCGCGATCGACTCGTCGAGCGTGTGGTCGAGCACGAACGTGACGTTCGAGCCAAAGCAGCTCACGTTCAGCACCTGCGTGTCCGTGGTGAAGCCCGACATGGCAGCGACAACGCCGGTCTCGTCAAAGCCGTACGTGCGGCCGCAGAGCTTGATCGCGCGCCATCGGTCGGGCGACACAATGACCGAGTCGTCTTCAAACGCCGCCAAGCAGCGCTGCGCACGCCACACACGTAGGTCAGTACGCTCGTTGGGTCACACGGTCAGCTCCTGGCGGCCAGGACGCACCTCGGTCACGATCAAACTGATCTCCTCAGCCGTCTCGCAGTAGCTCCAGAACGACACGGCGTCTGCTGCTGCCGCGCCGTCTTGTTCGTGAACGAGCGCGTCGCTGTCGCTGCTGCTCGCGGTCTCCGCCGCCTGCGGTGCGCAGTACGACAGCAGCACGAGCTGCGTGAGGCCGTACGCGCACTTGCGGATCGCGTCTTTGCGCAGCCGCACGATCACGAGCGACTCGGGGTACACGACGAGGTACTGCGCTGCATCAACGACGGACGCTTGGCGCTGCGTCTCAGACTCGCGTGCGGCGTCGTCGTCGTCGCGACTGTCTTTTGCATCCGCGAGGCTGTCTGCGAGCTCTTGGGACGAGCCACTGAGGCGGTCGTGGCGCGCTTGCTCAGCGTCTTTCGCTTCGATCAAGCCGTGGACGCCGCGCGAGAGCTTGGACTGGAGACACGAGATTGCGGCGTCGAGCGCCGGCTCCTGGACGTAGATGATGTCCGTGTCGTACGTGCTCATGTTGAGGATACTGATGCGGTCGTCTGCGAGGAGCTTCGAGAGGAAGCTCACGACGCCTGGGAACTCGGCGACCATCGGACCGAGGTGGATCTGGATCGCGCGCCACGCCTGCGGTGCGACTGTGATGCGGTCGTCCATGCCCTGAGCGAGTGCGTCAGTGAGTGCGTCGCCACACTCATCCTTCAGTCAGCGACCATGCACACGAGCAGAGGCACGTACTGCGCGTGCGAACATCTCGACGCCGCTTGGGTCCATGAAGAGCGTCGCGCCGTCCTTTTCGCTCACGACGGAGAAGATCTCGGTCTGCACGGAGCGGCAGATGTGTTCGTGCTCGTCGCTCGCGCACGTGCTCTCGTTCTCGTCAAAGCTGCAGCCGCCATAGAGCAGGAGGCTGCGTCATTTGCGCACACGTGTGCGCATGAGCGTGAGTGAGTCGAGTGCTGAGCGCGTTTGCAATGCACACGCAGCAGCGCTGTGGAGGCAGCACGCAAGCAAGCGCAACGTACTTGAGCAGTGGCCAGCTGCACTCGCGGATGTGCTTGGCCGGGATGAACACCACGCTCACCTGTCCTGCACGCAGCGAGAGCGAGAGCGCAGTGAGGCTCAGCAGGCAGCGCACGCTGTGGTGCACAGCACAGCACAGCACAGCACAGCACACACACACGTCCACGGACCCTGCAGCAGCGTGGCGTGAAAGTTCGAGGTCGTGACGATGTCCATCGGAGCTCGTCGTCGTCGTAGCCTCTTGCCAAACTGCCGCTCGCTCAAACATGGCTTGGCAACGTACCGTTGTGGTACACCTGTACCACCTGTGCCACAAATGCGGTACACCCGAGCGAGCGGGCGAGAAAGCAAAACCTCCCCTCACGCACCATCCGAAGCTCGGCATCATCACAGTCGACGTCGCGGCGTCGGCACTTGGCAGGCGGCAAGCGGCACTAGCAGCAGCACGCGCTCGCGACGCGGTCGATACACTCAAGCGACTGACGGATCGGCCGAGTGTGCGAGCGAGCCGCGCATTCTAGCACTCAAACGCGCTCCAAGCCGCGCTCGCGCTCGCGCCGACACAGTGTGAACCAACCAACCACTCAAGATGGCGCGCAAGCAGTTCGTGTCGTCCAAGAAGAACGCGCCGAGTCGCGCAGTATCGAGCAAAGAAGCGGCGCTCCACGGCCGCACAGCTGGCGCGACCGCCGTCGAGAGCGACGGCGACGACCGTGACGACGACGTGAGCGACGACTCGGACTCGGGCTCCAACTCGCCCGGCTCGCCGGCGTCGTCGAATGGCTCGTCGCTCTTTACGTCCGACGAGCAGGACGCACTCGACGACACGGACGCGCGCGGCAGCAGCGCAGACGCAGAGCTCGCTGGCGACGCGCCGACAGTCGCAGTCGAAGTCGTGCCAGCGAGTGTCGGCCGCGGCAAGCAGCTGCGGTTCCCGACTGTGATCTCGCGCGGCAAAGAGTCGCGCGTGTTTGCGCAGGACAGCGCCGCGCGTGCGCACGACGGTGATGACGACGACGACGGCAGTGCGAGCGACTCGGACAGTCTCCTCTCGATCGCCAGCGACGAAGAGGACGATGGCGAGAAGAGCAGCAGCGTCGACGATGCGTCTGCTCCACAGCAGCAGCAGCAGACAGCTGCCCAAGGCGCCGACGTGGCAATGACCGACGCCAGCAGTGACAAGCCGAGCGAGAGCTCCGTTGGGTACCCGATCAAAGGCGCGCGAGCGCGCAAGCGCCATCGCCCCGACTCGGGCTACTACAAGCACATGTCAACGTTCGTGCGCGACTGCTTGCTGAGCGTCCGCGACGGCGGCGAAGCAGCCGACGTGCTCACAGCCGACGCGCACGACGCGTTCCGGCGCAAGCTCAGCGCAGGCGCCGTCGAGCGCGTGACGTGGAAAGAGACAGGCGACGACGCGGCGGCGTCCGGTGCAATTGGGGGTACGAACAGCGATCCGACACCTGAGACGAGGCGAGCGAGCGAGTCGGTCGCAGTAGCCAGTGAGACGCACCGAAAGGAGCACCGGACACAGGAGAAGCGGTCCGAGAGCAGCAGTCGGCGACGCGACGACGCGTCCGCTGCTGTGCGACAGCGAGAGAGCGCAGCAGCAGCAGCAGTGGACGAGCTCAAGAAGCGCGACGCGAAGCAGGCCGGCGCGAGCAGCAGCAAAGCAGAGGACCCGCGACGGACCAAAGCCGAGCCAGCAGGCCCGAGCGCGAGTACGCCATCAGTCCAGACAAACGGCGCAGCCGCAGTGAGCAGCGCTGCGGCGCCGTCACCGGAGCTCTGCGCGAGCTGCAAGCGCAAGATCAGCGACGTGAACGAGCCCGAGAAGCCAGTGGCGCCGCCGCCAAAGAAGAGCGTGACGATCGTCGTGCCGGAGCCCAAGACCGTGCTCGAGCCGCAGGGGTCGTTCCTGATCCCGCCAGCGGCGACGCGCGACGTTGCGCGACTGCGTGCCGAAGCGAGCAAGCTCTTGGAAGAAGCGCGCGCGCTCAAGCACGAAGGCAACCGCAAGGGCTCGGCCGAAGGCGGCGCCGCGGCGCAGATCGCGCAGGGCAAGTGCTACTTGCGCTCGAGCGCCAAGTTCTTCCAGCACGCGCTCAAGTACGCAGACCTCAAAGCCGCGTACAAAGACTTTGGCGACGAGCGCCACGCGCGCACGTGCGGCGAGTACTGCGTCACGACGCTCTCGCAGACGACGTCGCTCATTGAGAGCACGGTCCGGACGATGCAGAGCGCTGGGAGCAAGCGCATGGTCGCGCTCGGGTGCAAGCTCGCGTCCGTGCTGCACCTCACGATCTACCGCCTGCAGCACCTCAAGCTCTTTTCGCTCTACTCGGACCTCTTCACGCCCGGTCGGTCCCCGGACACGCGGCAGAACGGCACGCCGACGCCCCCGACTGGCGCGTCGGCCGACAGCAAAGAGACGGTCGTGCGCACGCACTTGCTCAAAGAGATGGAGCACACGCTCCGCGGCTTTGACATGTGGCGCCGGTACGAGTCGTGCAAGGTCGTCGTGCTCCCGCGCATCTCGAACCCTGCGACAACGGACCTCACAGTGCTCTTTGACGAGCTCGAGAGCGAGCTCGGGAGCGCATAGTCCGCAGCGAACTGACTGCGTCGGACCGACCATCGTAGTAGGTGGCGACGACGACGGACCGATGGATACGATAGACAGACGTGCGTGACCGGACGAGCC
Organism: Globisporangium parvum; assembly: GCA_023333885.1. Taxonomy (NCBI): domain Eukaryota; phylum Oomycota; class Peronosporomycetes; order Pythiales; family Pythiaceae; genus Globisporangium; species Globisporangium parvum. The sequence goes on from JAASFT010000905.1 coordinate 7,079, forward strand.
TTCGTCCGCGCGAGTGCGATACACTAGGGCTCTTTGCTGAACTCGCTCTTGGACACGACGACGCTGTCGCCTTTCATCTCGTACACGAACGCCACGACCTTGGGGCCTTGGATCGCCATGAGCAAGAAGCTCGGCACGACGTCGCTCGTGGTGCTGCTGAATGCGCCGGTGATCGAGCCAGGGTTGACGAACCACTTGCCGCCCTCGGTGCGGATGTGCGACCTGCGACACGCCGTGCCGTTCATCGCACAGTCAGTCAGTCAGATGTCAGGCAGTCAGTTGGAGTGCGAGACGCAGTCGGAAGCGCGCGACGCACTGGTGCGTGTGGCCAGTCACCAAGATGTCGACGTTCAGCTACGGACATAGAGCGATGGTCAGCAAGTGCCCACGCGCGCGTGTGTGTGTGTGTGTATCGATCGGACGTGACGTGCGCGCACCTTGCGCTGCAGCGCTGCGAGACTGTGCTGGTCGCCCCACGGGACGATCTGGTGGCCGTGGCAGAGTCCGATGCGGAACTGACCGATCGTCACGACCTTCTTCTCGGGGAACTGCGTTTCCTGCCTCAGAGCCACACGCGCGCGTGTGAGAGCGCTGGCGATTGTGTTCGTAGAGCGCGTGCGAGTGGATGCAGAGAGACGAGACGCACTTGGTCGAGGTCGCCAGCGACGACGTGGACGTTGGGGGCGAGCGCGCGGAACTCGTCGTACTGCTCTTTCGTGACCATGTTGCCCGTGCAGAGGATGTGCTGGATCTTGTTTGGCACCTGCAGACGCAAGCGCATCAGCACAGTCGCTGCGTCACGAGCAGCAGCAGCAGCAGCGCAGTCGTGCGACTCGCACCAGCATCTTTTGGAACTTGGCAGGGATCTCGGCGGCGCGATGCGGGATGTGGCTGTCGCCCAGCACCAAGACGAGCTGCACGTGTAGGCAGGAAGAGAGCATGTGAGAGAGTACGTACATCGCGCCATGAGAGCGCTGCATGAGGCACAGAGAGAGAGAGAGACCTCGCCAAATCCAGTCGCCATGTTTGTGCTCTTGATCGTGCTTCCTTTCTTCTTCTGGTCGAGGTTGAAGATATTTGCGCACCACAGTACGTGCTCGATTAAGTGCGGAGCCCAAGTGGAGTGGTGTGGTTGCCACTCATTCTTAAGAACATCCTCGATTAAGTGCGGAATCCTGGCGTAGTAGTGTGGTTGACACTCACTCTCCAAACAGACTCATAGCAGCTATGGGGCGACACTGAGGCTACAACTTCAGCCAGGTCCGATACTAACAGTTGAATGTTAAATAGATCTGCAAGAAAAGATTCCAGTGTCACTTTCTCGCAAGTATCTTGCATTGTGTAGCACGTGCTGAGAATTCAGAACTGCGGAAAGGCGGAGCAGAAGCGAGAGGCCGCACATTCCTCCAAAGCATACGCCACTCAAGTGTTTCCGTGCGAATGGACCGACCATCTGAATCTGCGCGAGGAGTTCAGTCGCAAACACTGCATTCGCCTGCATTTCCACACCCGCGCCGTCGCTGTCGGACCACGCTGCTGCCGACGGACGCTCGTGCGCGTGTCCCTCCTCGCGCCTGCCGTACACGTGGCGCACCAGACGCTCGCAAGCTCTGCTGTGCACTCGCGCCATTGCCACTCGCACGACCGAAAGCGCCACGATGAGCAAGTCGCTCAAGCACCTCGCGCTCGTGATGCTCGTGCTCCAGAACACGGCGCTCGGCATCGTGTCCAAGTTCTCGCGCTCGTCGACGGCCGATGGACCCAAGTACAAGCCTGGGACCGTCGTGTTCCTCGTCGAAGTCGTCAAGTTCTTCATCTGCTTCCTCGTGCTCTGCAGGGTGCGTGCGTGCGTGCGACTCTGCGTCTGCCAAAAGCTACCATGGCTCGCACCAAGAGCTCCGTTGCGCACAGACCGACTCACTCACTCACTCGCTCGCTTGCTCTCTCTCTCTCACACACGCAATAGCTCAAGAAGGGCAACGTGCAGGCGTCCGTGCGGTCGCTGCGCTTCGAGGTCTTCGCCGACACGCAAGGGCTCAAGAAGATGGTCGTGCTCGCGTTCCTCTACGCTGTGCAGAACATGATGGCGCTCGTGGCGTTCGACTACGTCGACGTCGCGACGTACCAGATCGTGTACCAGCTCAAGATCATCACGACTGCGATGTTCATGATCGTGCTGCTGAACCGGCGCTTCAGTGCCATTCAGTGGGGCGCCATGGTCACGCTCATGGTCGGCGTCGTCGTGTGCTCGAACTCGCGCTTGCCAGCCAAGGCGCCGGCTGCCACGGTCGACAACGACAGCGACGCGCACGCTGCCGGGCTCGACAGCGCGCGCATCATCGGCGTCTCGATCGTCTTGGGCTTGGCCGTGAACTCGGGCCTCGCGGCCGCGTACTTTGAGCGCGTGATGAAAGCGCACAAGGCGACGACGACGATGCAGACGCTCGACCCGCTCTGGGTGCGCAACCTCCAGCTCTCCGCGGTCTCGATCGCAGTCTGCGCCTTCGACTTGGCGCGGAACGTCCAGGACCTCTACACCGACGGCTTCTTCGCAGGCTTCCACGCGACGGTCTGGGTCGTGATCTTCCTCCAAGCCGTCGGCGGCCTCACAGTCGCCGCGGTCGTGCGGTACTCGGACAACGTCGTGAAGAACTTTGGCACAGCGTTCTCGCTCATCTTCAGCTGCATGATCTCGAACTACATGTTCGACCAGCCCGCACCGCCGTCGTTCTACGTCGGCGTCGTGCTCGTCGTCTCGTCCGTCTTTGTCTACGGCGACAGTCGCTTCGCAGTGAAAGACGCCGGGAAAGCGGCGCCGGCCGTTGCCCCAGGCTACAGCAGCAAGCAGCACAGCCACGAGATCCGCATTGACCCGAAAGGCAGCAACGTCGAGAGCGCGAGCGTCGCGCATGCGAGCAATCTCAACCTCGTGACTGGCCGCACGCAAGCGACTGCGCGCAACAGCGCCGCGTTCTCAGTCCTCGCTGTCTAGACCCAGTCACTGACGTGCGGACGTAGTAGATGCCGGCATGCGGATGTAGTACGCGACCTAAAGTCCGCAGGCAACGAACAACGGGCTGCGTGTGTATGTTGAATCGATCCGCTACAGTCCGTGCGCACTAGTGCGGCACCATGTTGCGCGCTTTCGCGAGCTTCGCAGCGAGGATCGCGTTCGCAGGCGGCGGAGCGAGCGCCGCGGAGTGCCGCGCACTGCCAATCGCGACTGCTCCAGGCGCGGCGCGCGCGCAGCGTGCGCAAAAGTCCTGGATCGCGGCGGCGACTTGGTCGGGGCAGTCCTCTTGGATCACGTGCCCCGCGCCGTAGAGCAGCCGGAGCTCGAACTTGCCCATCATCTGCGCGCGCACGAGCGACGTGTCGAGGCGATCGGAGCCTGCGAGCACGAGGATCTTGGCGGCTGGGAGCGACAGGAACTGCTCGGACAAGCCGACGAACCAGCCTAGAGACAGCGGCGTCAGTCAGCGACGCGTTCGCCACCCACACCCTCTCGACAGGGCCGATCGCAGACGTACCGCGCCAGTACGGCGCACTGCTCTTGAGGTCCGTGCGCCACGTGAACGAGCCGTCGGCCATTGGCGCGAGCTGCGACGGGATCGACACGCGCGCGGCCTCTGGGTTGCGGATCGTCCCCGAGTGCAAGCTCCAGGCGATCGCGTCGTCGAGCGAGCGGAACGTGTGCGGGCGTCTGTCCAAGATGCCGTGCATGTGGCTCAGAGACGCCAGCGCCGTGCCTTCGACGACGTCGATGACCATGACGCCGACGAGCGACTGCACGCGCTCTGTCGCAGCCACGCGAACTGCGACTGCGCCGCCGAGGCTAGCGATAGTCCAGCAGACCATGCGTGCGTGAGGAGCCGTAGTGGCTGTGGGGATGATCGCAGTAGGTCGTGAGCGCACCTGTGGCCGACAATGACGGTCTGCGGCGGCTCTGCGCCGTCGGCTGCTGACACGGGGACGAGGCGCGCGATGACGGCGACCATGTCCTCCACGAGCGTCTCGATCGATAGGTCTGCGTCGTTTGCCGTCTGCGTCGCGCCGTGGCCGCGCAAGTCGATCGCATGGACAACGTAGTTGGCTCTCAGCAGCGCCTACGACACGAGAGACGTGAATGCGAGAGACCATGCGAGCACGTCGACGTGCGGGAGGACGCACCGTGACGAGACACCACGTCATGGACGTGTAGCCGCCGCCGTGGACGAGCACGACGTGCGGTCCTTGCGTCCCAGCGCAGTACGTCCGGAACACCTGCACACACACAGACTAATGAGCTCAGCAGAGTCGCTTCCTCTTCAGCCCATTGCTGCGACAAGGCACGCACATCGCCGTTTGGGAGCGTGACGTCCTCGGACGCGTCAAAGTACGCGGTCCACGACGCTGCAGCCACGACCTCGCTCGCCATGATGCTCGAGCCGCTCGTGTTGGTGATGCGTGATGCGTGTGAATGTGCCCTGTCATTTTTCCAGTCAGCGTGTCAGACTTGGAATTTGTATTCAGTCGCACATCTTACTCAACGTCATATCATCGTGTCGCATCGCGGCACTTCAACCTGATCGCTCGAAGCGACGCCAGAAGCTCACACAAACTCGCACTCGCACATCACACGAGCATGGAGGTCTATGGCGCGTACCGCTCGA
>JAASFT010000906.1:0-11727 GCA_023333885.1 Globisporangium parvum
GCGCGAGCGGCGACGACGCGTTGAAGACTTCGCGGAGCTTCGTGTGCATCGCATGGAGCAGAATCGTCTCCGTTGCTGCTGTGGTTGAGCTACCTGTGCCACTGCTGTCGTAGTCACTCGGCAGCTCGAGCTCGAACGGTTGGCAGTAATAAAGTCCACATTAATTAGACAATCTGTATGCTAGTCACGTGTTTGTATTGTGAGCGGCATGACGTATGGTGGTGTTTGCCACCGAAGCTTCGAGAGCGAGCCAAACGACAAACAATCCGTAAGACGACCTGCTCGACCCGCATCACGTCGTCGTCGTCCCCGTCAGCATGGCCGCCGAGCAAGCAAAGGACCGCGGCAACCGCTCGTTCAGCGCTGGCAACTACGCCGACGCCGTCGCGAGCTTCTCGGAAGCGATCGCGCTCCACGCGCGCAGCGGCGAGGGCAACGCGCACGTGTATTACTCGAACCGCTCCGCTGCGTATCTGAAGCTCGGGGACGGCGCCAAGGCGCTCGCAGATGCCGAGCAGTGCGTCACGCTCAAGCGCGACTGGACCAAGGGGTACTCGCGCAAGGGCGCTGCGCTGTACCACCTTGGCCGCTACGCCGACGCGTACCGCGCGTACAAGGACGGTCTCGCGCTCGAAGCGTCGAACGCAGCGCTGCTCGACGGCTTGCGCTCAGTGGAGCTGCGCATGGCCGCGCCTGCTGCGACAGCGAGCGCTGCGCCGCGCACAACGGCGCGTCCGTCGACGTCGGCAAAGACGCTGAAGGAGTACGTCGCAGCGGACAAGGCTGCGATGTTCCAGCTGTTCCAGTTCGCGATGCGCAGTGTCCTGCTGCTGCTGTTCGTGCTCTACTGGGTCCCGCTCGTCGTGCCCGGGCACGTGGCGTTCAGTACGTTCTTCAAGGTCGCGCTGTTCAACCACGTGAGCTACCTCATGTTCACGCACGGCGTGCCCAAGTGGCAAGCTGCGTACGCGCAGCGCCTCGTGCTCGACCCGTCGACCCAGGCGCTGTTCTTCTGCCTCGTGTTCTGGGTCTCGGCGCCGTTTGCGCTCGCGATGGTCCCAGTCATGCTCATTGAGATGGTCCACTTGGCCGCGTACGCCGCTGGCCTGCTCCACGTGCTCAAGCTCGCGCGCGTGGCGGAGGCTGCCGGCAAAGTCCTGACGCCAGTGGCCGGCGCAGTCATGCGCGACGCGGCGTTCGCGACGCTGCCGCCGGCGTCCAAGTGGGCGAAGCTGTACCACCGCATGCCGCAAGTGGCGGCGAGCGTCGAGGTCGCGATCGGTCTTGCGCTGCTGCTCGAGCTGCTCACGCCGGCGCGCAACTTCTTGCTCGCGCTGCTCTACTGGCAGCTCCTGCGCGTGCGCTACATGATCAACCCGCAGCTCCAGGAGGCGTTCCGCGTGCTCAACGCTGCGATCCTGACGCTCGTGCACCACCCGCGGTGCCCATCGGTCGTGGCGCGCGCGTACACGAAGGTCCAGGCGTTTGCGAGCAGCATGGCCGACGTGCAGCAGCAGCAAGCGGCGGGCGGAGCAGCAGGCGGGCTTGCGAGCAAGTGCTCGGTCATGTAGAGAGAGCGAGCGAGCCTAGTCGAGAGACTGGTAGAGAGAGCGCGAGACGCAGAGAGGAGAGAGAGAGAGAGAGAGGTAGCGACTGCATGTGCGCGATGGAAAGAGGACGATCGCTGTGTCTATTGCGCTACTCGGACTCGGACTCGCGCAGTCCTACTGCTGCTGCTCCTACTCGTCGTCCGACGACTCGTCAATCACGATCACGTCCCATGCGCGCGGCGCACGCGCACGGAGCGTTGGGCCGCCAGAGCGAGCAGGCGGGACGCGCGTGCGTGCGCGCGGTCGCTGCTGCTGCTTCATTGCCTGCTGGATCGACTGCTGGCGCCCGCGCGGCGACGCAAATGTCTTGGTCTCCGCCACTGGCTGAGCAGCTGCGGCTGAGGCAGATGGCGATGCACCAGGCGACGATGGCGCTGAGGCGACTCGCTCTCGCTCACGCGTTGGTGCGTCGTCCTCTTGCTGTGCTGACGCTGGCGACACGTCAGCTGCCTCGTCGCTCGCATCGTCCATCTCACTGACCGTGTTCGTGTCCGGAGCGGCTTCGGATGCTGGTGGACTCGACGCCACCTCTGCTGCTGCTGCGTCCTCGGTGTGCGTGCTCGCAGCAGCTGCTGCGCGGTTCGACTCGCTCAACTGCCGCATGCGCACAGCAGGCGCAAAGTACGGGTCCTCGTCGCGCATGCCCTGGATGTCGCGAATGCGCTGCCGCACTTCTGTCGACTCGCGCTTCGGCTGCGACGTCGCTTTGCGTTTGCGCTCGGTCGGCGACGCGCGGCGCGCAGTCGAGCTCTGCGCACTGCTCGCGCTGTTCGCGTTGATCGCGCGGCGACAGCGCAGAGCGAGCGCGGCGACGTAGTTCTCGACCCACGTCGTGTTCGGGAACGAGCTCGTTGGGTTCGAGTCGGCGAACAGCTGGAGCTTCCACACGTGGCTCAAGTACTCGTCGAGGCCGTAGCACTCGACGCCCTGGAGCAGCAAAATATCGTGGCGCGGCGAGTTCCACCAGCGCGGGAACTCGCTCTTGCTCGAGTCGGTCGCTCGGAGCGCCGTCACGACGCGGCCGACGATGTCCATGAGCTGGTTCGGCGGCAGCACGAGGATCTGCGTGCGCAAGAGGCGGAAGAGGTCGACGCGCTGGAGCAGACGGCGGCACTGCGTCGTCGTGAGCAGCCAGTACCCGCGCTTGCCGCCGAGGATCGAGTTCCCAGGCGCAGCTGCCTGCGCAGCGAGCTCGTCCGGCGTCGCGCCTGGGTGCTGAGCACGCAAGCGGCAGCAGCGCTCGAGGTCCAGCGCTTCGGCGAGCAGCTCGACCATCGGCTGGTCAGCAATGCCCAGCAGGTCGTCCTGGAGGAAGTAGCGCCACTTCTCCAGACGCTCCGTGTCGTCGCGACACGTGCGCGTGTCGGGGATCCCAAACGCAAACGTGATCTTCGCGAACCGGTTGTGGCGCGAGCTGCTGAACGGCGTCACGGGCAGCGACGACGACATCCCCGGCGGTCGCACTGGCTGGAGACCGTTCGCGATCCCTGCCGCGTGATGCGCTCCGGCGCCGTAGCACCCAGGGAGCTGGTACATCGGCGCAGCAGCCGGCGGTGCCACGTGCGGGAACTGCGGCCGGAGCGGCTGCGACGCCACTGCTTGGCTCTGCTGCCGCAGCTTCCGTGCGTTAGTCCACGCAGCAATGACCGATCGGACTCGCCGCGTAAGAGTTGCGACAGTTGGCCACGCTCGCGCGTCATGCTGCGCTGCGCGGTCGCCAAAGAGCGACGACTGCTCGACGAGCTGCCGCGGCAGTGCGCGGCCTTTGAACCAGCCGTCTTTGAAGACGTAGAAGAGCAGGATGACGTCGTCGGCGATCGAGATCCACCACGGCGCGACGGCGTCGGCGCCTCCGATATCTGGCAGTGCGCGCAGGCGCCGCAGCGCGTCCTTTCGCTCCACGCGAGCCTTCAGTTCGTCACTTGGCGATAGCGCTGGCGATACTGCTGGTGCGGATGGAAGCTGTGGGCTCAATGCTGCGCGATCCTTCGACTCGGCATCCGGTGCAGCTCCAGCGCTCGTGTCGGACGCAGTTGCATCCTCACTCGCCGTCTTTACAGCATCAGCAGTTGCCTCTGATGGCACAGCATCGTTGGCTGCTGGTGCAGTGTTTTCGCTCTTTGACGGCTCTGGTGCTGCGTCAGTAGCGACGTCGGGTGCCTCGTCCGCTGGCGCAGAAGCAGCAGCGTCTTCACTTGGCGCAGTTGTCACAGCTGCAGGGTCCTCCTCCGGCGATGCAGCGGGTGCGCTCGGACTCGTCTCGTCGTCTCCGGCAGTCGCAGAGCTAGCTGCCGCACTCTCAGAGGCGTCTGCTGCAGTTTTGTCGTCTCCACTCTGCACTGCGTCTGCCGTAGTCGCAGGCGCAGGAGCCTCAAGCGCCTCTGCCTCTGCGTCAGGTCCAGCTGCCTCTTTCTCCGCTGCGTCAGAGCGTGCTGCGCGCAGCTTCGCAAAGGCGTCAGGGTCCGGGAGGTTCCCAGTGCTGAGGACTTCGCGCACCTGCTCGCGCGAGAGCAGCTGGAGGTCGTTGACGAGCGAGACCATGGGCGACGGCGCGCCGATCTTCGATCGAATGATCTTCTGCACGAGGAACATGCGCTCGATCTGCTGGAGGCGCGCGCTCGCCTCGCGCTGCGCCTTGATCGACGTCGGCTTCACGCGCAAGCTCTTCGGCAGCTGCACGAGACTCATGCGCGGCGAGCCGAGGTCGCGCAGCACGAGCGCAGTGAAGTCGAAACGGTCCGAGAAGCTGTCGATCATCGCGAGCTTCTTCGTGCTCGAGAGCGGCTCCGGCATCTCGCCATTGCTCATGGGCGTCGTGTTCACGACTGCGGTGCCGGCTGCAATGTGCACCAAGTGCACGACGTAGTGCTGCGTGTACGTCTTTAGGTCGTCGAGCGCGTAGGTCTTGAGGTAGTGGCAGTTCGTGAGCATCTCGTCCCATCGGCCGTAGCCAAACGTCGCGAGCAAGTCGTCAATGCGCGCAGTGTACATCGACACTGGCGGCGTCTCGGCCTTCTTCTGCTTCAAGCGCTGCTTCGCGCCGAGTCCCTTGGCAAAGTCGTCGTCGACGAGGTCGTCGTCATCGTCCGAGTCGTCGTCATCCTCCTCCGACGACGAGATCACAAACTCGTCGTTGTCCGGCAGCGGCATGGGTTTCTTCTTGCTCGCCTGGCGCGACGACCGCCCGTTTGTCGCTTCGTTGTCACTGTCGTCGATCAAGTACGACTTGACCGGTCGGCGCCGGCGCTTCTTGAGCGGCGACGGCTCCACAGGCTTGTCGTCGACCTCTTGGAGCCCAATGACTTTGGTCCAAAAGTCTGGGTCGTCGAGCGCCACTTGCTCGTCCGGGTTCGTCGAGCTCACGAACGTCGCCTTCGAGAACGACGACATGAGGCTCTTCTTGCCGTCGTCGGCATTCGCTTTCGGGTCGTGCACGATCTTCGTGCTGCGGTTGAGGATCTGGTCGATGCTCTCTTCACTGAAGCGCTTGCTCGCAGCCTCGGCGTCCCCGTCCTTCTCCTCTTTGAAGATCTCGTACGCGCCGTGCTTGAGCAAGTGCTCAATCTCCTCCTTCGACGGGCCGTTCACGCGCGCCTTGCTCGCTGTTGCTGCCGTGAGGAGTCCACCTGTCGCGTCCTTGCTCCGGATGCCGCCGAGCACGGCTTGGTCCAGACCGAGCTTGAGCGACGCCTGGTGGAACATGTGGAGCTCGTACGTCTTGGACGTGAGGAGGCGGTAGATCTTCACGCTCTTCTTCTGCCCAATGCGGTGGCACCGCGCCTGAGCCTGCAGGTCGTTCTGCGGGTTCCAGTCGCTGTCGTAGATGATCACTGTGTCGGCCGCGGTCAAGTTGATGCCGACACCGCCTGCGCGCGTGCTCAAGAGCATCACAAACGCCGCGCTATCCGGTGCGCAGAACCGGTCGATCGCCGCTTGCCGGTCGTTCCCCGTGATGTTGCCGTCGATGCGCTCGCAGTTGTACGCGCGCAGGCGCAAGTAGTCCTGCAAGATGTCGAGCATGATCTTGAACTGCGAGAAGAGGAGCACGCGATGGCCGTTCGCCTGGAGGCGCGGCAAGAGTTTGTCCAGAAGCACGAGCTTCCCAGACGACGTCACGAGGATCTCTTGGATCTGCGTCGTCATCTCGCGCTCCGTCAGTGCGTTGCTGCTCTTGTTCTGCTGCTGCAAGCGGATGATCTCCTGCTCCTCGACGCCTTTGATCAAGAACGGGTGGTTGCAGCACTTGCGCAGCTCCATCGCGACGTTCATGAGGCTCGGCGTCTGCGCTTTCTTGCGACCGCGCTGCACAAGAGCGAGAGAGAGAGAGAGAACGAGCATGAGAGTGAGCCAGAGACTCAGAGAGACGATAGAGCGAACCATAGACAGACATGGACAGACGTACGGCGAGGAACTCGGTGTTCATCTCGTAGATCGCGCGGTAGTACTGCTTCTGGAGCACCGTGAGCTCGACTTCGACGATCGTCTCTTCTTTCGGCGCGAGCGACTTCTCGACGTCCTCCTTCATGCGCCGGAGCAAGAACGGCTTGAGCTCCGAGTGGAGCTGCTCGACCTGCGTCATGTCCTTCAAGTCGCCGAAGCGCTCGAGGAAGTGGTCCATGGAGTCGAAGCGGTCCTTGTCGAGGAAGTTGAGCAGCGTCCAGAGCTCTTCGACGTTGTTTTGCAGCGGCGTGCCCGTGAGCAGCAGGATGTTGTCGTACTTGAAGTTCTTGTGGATGAGCGACGAGAGCTTCGAGCTCTTGTTCTTCAGTCGGTGCGCTTCGTCCACCACGAGCGCTTGCCACTGCACGCGCGTGAGCTTTGAAAAGTCGCTCGTCGCGCACATCTCGGGCGTCGTGATGAGCACGTCGAAGCGGTAGTAGTCGCGCTTGGAGCGCGAGACGACTGACGCCGTCGACGACGACTGCTTGTGCGAGCGCGCGCTGCTACTGCGCTTAGCGAGCGACGCGTCGGCGCGGGCGTACTCCTCCTCGGTCAAGAAGAACTCGTACTCCTGCAGGTGCTTGCGCGCGTTCGCCGAGCCGTGGTACACGACCGCGTTGAGGTTCGTCCACGTGTTGAACTCGCGCTGCCAGTGCCCGAGCGTCGAGAGCGGCGCGATGATCAGGTACGGACCCGGGAGCTCTTCGACAACGGCGAGGTGGTTCACGTACGTCACTGTCTGCACAGTCTTGCCGAGACCCATCTCGTCTGCGAGCAGCGAGTTGCGGTGCTGGTACCAGTTGAACAGGATCCAGTTCACGCCCGTGAGCTGGTAATCGCGCAGCTCAAAGACGTTCCCATCGCGGAACGGCGGCACGTTCGTGGCCGAGTACCCGCGGAACTTGATCTTGCTGTGCTTCTTCTGCGCGGCGCTTGACGATGACTGCGCTGTGCGGCGGTGCCGCGCAGCTGCGCGCACGACTCGGTCTTCGTAGGCAGCGACGGCCGCGTCGTCGCTCACGTCGTCCTCGCGCTCCCACGTGAGCTCGTCGTACGCGAGCGACTTCCACTTGATGTAGAAAAAGCGAGACTGCGTCTCGTCTTCGTCGTCTGAGTCCTCGGGCAAGAAGCCGTCGCCTGGGCGGTCCTGGATGTCGAGGATGCGGTCGACGATGCGGAACTCTGGGCTAAAGTACTCGTCGCCGTAGCCGCTCGTGCCGCTGTAGAGCCCCATGAGCTCCTTGTCGCGGAAGCGCTGGATCTTGCCTTTCGCGTTCTTGTCGACCTCGAGCAGCGCCTTTTCGGTCTCCCAGCTCACGTGGAGGTACGAGAGGCCCTTCCACTTGACGAGGAAGCGCTCCTCAGTCTGCGAGACCTCCGAGATGTTGATCGGCGTTGACGCCGACTTTCCAGCTCCTGACGACGATGATGGCTTGACAGGCGTCGTCAGAGACTCAGCCTTTGCTGCACTGCCACTCGCCGTCGCGCTCACGTCCTCCATGACAACGTCGCCATCGCCATGTGCAGCATCAGGTGACGGCTTAGCATCTGCTGCGTCTGCGTCTGTTGTCGACTCTTTGTCCTTCGTCTCGTTGTCGACAGGCTCTGCCTTCGTCTCTTGGTCCTTCTTCGTATCATGTGCTCCCTCGTCGTCGTCGCCGTCGTCGTCGGCTAGGAAGATGGACATGTTGGTGAGGAAGCGCGTGTTCTTGTTCGCGCAGATGCGCGTCCACTCCTTCAGCGTGTGCACTTCGCGCGCAATGACCTTGTCGATCACGAACGACTTGTCGTCGTCCGTGGCGTTCTGACTGCCGCCTTTGCTCGCGCTTGCCTCCGTCTCGCTCAGCAGGAACTCGTCGTCCGAGTCCTCCGACTCAGAGCCAGAGCTCGCAGCCTTTGACTTGCGCTTCGACTGTGACGACGACGCGGTCTTGCGCGACGACTTGGACGGCGCGGGTTTGCGACTGCCGCGCTGTCGTTCCCGACGCTAATATGCGAGAAGAGCACCATGACGACACGTTACGACCCATCCCGACCCATTCGCTCGCACTGACACCATGAGCACTTGCGGCGATGCTACGCACCGGCTTGGCAATGTACTCGAGGCGCGGGTCGTCGTAGTCCTCATCTAAGCCGCCGAATGCGACTGGCACTTTGCGCGTCCGGCCACTGCGGCGGCGACTGCTTTCGTTTGCTTCTGACGACGAAGCCGAGTCATCGGCGTCGTCCTCTTCCTCTGCGTCGTCGGCTTCCTCTTCTGCCTGCATCTGCGCGCCGTCCCATGTGCAAACGCCCACTGACCTGTCAGCCAACAGTCTCACGCGAGGGCGTGTGTGTTCTACAGTGGCGCGTACCTGCGCTTCGCTCTGCGGTTCGTACGCATCATCGTCGTCAAGCGGACGAGGACGCTTCTTCGAGGCACTAGACGCTTGTTCACGGCCGACGCGACCGCTCTCGTCATCGTCATCGTCGTCGTCAACTGTGTCAGATGACGCGTACGCTGCTGTGACGCGTGTGCGGAGCTTGGGGCGGGGCTGTGAGCCACACGCACGCACACAGAATGCGCGCGAGCGTGAGTACGACGTCGTAGCCGTCGTGCAGAGCGCGCACAGGTAGATAGAGTCGCATCAAATACGCACCGTCAGTGGTGCTGCGTGGTCGGACTCGGAGTCCGAGTCGTTGATCTCGACGACCGATGGTGCGCTCGCGGCTGGCTCCGAGTGTCGTGTGCCCTGTGCGTGAGTGCCAAACAAGCACCGGTAAGTACGCGGCGCGCCGTATACATGCAGAGCCGTAAGCAGACGTCACGAGCGTGTGAACGCCACCGCACCATCGTGCGCCAATGCGGGAGACGCTACTGCTTCGTGCTGATCCTTTCACGACCTGCTCAAACCAGTCGGTGAGTGTCCCGCCCTTTTCCTCTTTTGGAGCAACTACACTGAGATGAGATAGTGACAAAAAGGAGTAGTTCGGCATTTGAGTCACCTTGATTCTGTCACTATCAAGGCTTCAGGACATACTGAATTCAAGTCGAACTGGCCAAATATCGTCAAATATATGGAATCCATCTCAAACATTTTGAAATAGCCTCTCGAACAGCATAACACAATGCTTGATGGGTGAATTGCATTCGCATTTATAGGAGCCAAATTCGCAGGCAATAGGCTGTTACGTGGGTTCAAATTTGAGTGGTGGTGGCGCCTTCAGCGACATCTATGGATGCGAGGAGAGAGCAGTCAGGTCAACCATCGAAGCGAAAGCGAAAGAACTCTCTGGCGACTTTGCGACGGTTTGCACAGCCCTTCTAGACATTAGTCTGAACACTACTAAACGAAACTCACAATTTTCGTCGCGCAACCACATGGACAGTGTCGGCGTGTGATCTGAGGGACTGTGTCCGGTTCAATGCATACAGTGCGCCTGACAGATATACAGACACCCACGTATTGGCCCTCACCGAGCCCCATGCGAACGAGTCGAGCGTTTTGAATGGGCATTTGCCCTGCGGGTGTTGTCGACCACCATGACATGACACCCGCGATAATCTCTGCCGACCTCAAGTCCTCAGCATACGACTCTCAGTCGTCTAGTCAACCGTGAAGCGTGCAAGCAGGCATGATCAAGTGCAGGCCGCTGCTCACTCAAGCCCCCCGCACACAAAAGACGACAAAGAGGCTCGATGCCAAGCCCATGCGTGAGGCGGAAAAGAAGTGTCGCATGACAGTGGCGTTGCTTGCTGCCGACGCAAGCACAGTTAGCGGTATCAGAATCTTGGCCTCAATTGTACGTAACCATCTCAACGCAGCCGGACTGAACGGGATGGAGCAGCAGAGTAAAGGCCGCACCTGTCGGACAGGGACAAACCCGTGCATAAGTACATCACCAACTCATTCAAGCAGACTGCTGATGACTAGACTAAGGACGTGATCAGCAAAGAGGTCAGCTCGCTGCTCACAGAGAACTGAGGGTGAGAAGTATGTGTGGTGCAGGGGTTGCGGAGTCACCATGCATGGTTTGATACGTACGGCTAGCAAACTCCACACCTTCATATTCCTTGTTTGGAGCCCTTTTAGAGAGTTTCATCTAGAAGGGAGGTACCCCTAAATAGTGAGCCCTGCATTTGTGTGACTCTCAGTGCTCAGGTACGTTAGCGGGGAGAATGAATAACATATACCATAAACGTTAGTTTGAAACTCCCACCGGTTACAACGGCATGGCAGTGACAGCCAATCAAACGAGCGCCTCTGACAACAGTGGACTCTACTGCATACAACTCCAAGCGTGAGACAGCGCAAACGAAGCCCGCAGCGCATTTCCATATCGCATTCGAGCAGAGGGCATCATGACAAAGGGCCAAGCGTTCGCTGTGCGCAAGAATCTCGGCGTCATTGAGCGCAACAAGACAACAGGAGACGTTGCTGCAGCAGTTGTGCAATTTTATCCGTCACTGTCTAAGGCGACCGCGACAATTCGTTGCAAGATCGTTCGTTCCTGTTTGCGTGACGAGCATCTGCGTGCAAGTTGGCAGACAAGCCTGCGCGAGCAGCTCGATAGTCAAGATCCAAACAAGTCATTTAGTCTCACACCGCCATCTCGTCGCCATATATGTGAGTGGGTTCGTTCAGCGTGGGCGCTCGTCACACCCGACGTCGTTCAAGCAGGTTGT
This sequence comes from Globisporangium parvum, assembly GCA_023333885.1. Classification (NCBI taxonomy): domain Eukaryota; phylum Oomycota; class Peronosporomycetes; order Pythiales; family Pythiaceae; genus Globisporangium; species Globisporangium parvum. The sequence continues at coordinate 10,717 of JAASFT010000906.1, forward strand.
AGAGGAGCTTAGGTAGCATTCACAGTGGTGTTCGACAACACTTTAGTTGAACGGTTAGAAGCGATGCATATCACAGGAGATGATGTGTGCTCAGACGACGAGCTCATCTTTGACTTATAGATAGATGGTCTCGACCTGATGAACTCGCTGCTGCTTTAGATATGCAGCTGCGCGAGCTGCTGTGTTAGCTGACCTGCATTTACGGCATGCACTCAAGACTTTGCACGACTCGTGCACTAGTGTTATTGCACATTTACGCACTCGGACTGTAACGGGGTACACAGCTGGAGTTATCCGATAATAACCCAGCTTTGCGGAATTACAATTCACGCACTTCTTTTAAGACCGGCCTTCATTGGCGGTGACTCTAATTGGTAGATATCCTAGAATATTTACCAAACAGTGAACTCGGACTCTCAGAGCCAACCACATTTCAGTTGTCTTAGGTTTAGTATTGCATACTTAGACCTAAAGGCTCACACCAAAGGGTGGAGCTGCACTTCCGACTCAAATGAACAGTTACAATTTGGAGCACTCAAACCAAGTGTCTTGTTTTGCTTCCGTCGTTATGACTGGAATCCTTGCGGAAGGTGTTCACACACGCTTCCTCGCAAAGGTGCTGCGTAACTCGGACACGCCCGGTTACACGGACACTGCCATGTGTTCCTAGTTTCTAGGTAGCACTAATTAACATAAGTTTGCGGTAGTGCGAGTTTGCGTGAAGCTCGGCATCGATGTCATTCTTTCTTTTCCATGCTATCAAATTGATCCAACTTTGCACTCGTCAGCGAGAACATTGTTGCTGGCCCATGCATACTTTAACCCTTTCGCGAACACGAACTGCAAACAGCAAAACTATCGCATACTACCTCTGTGTCACGAAATAATGGAAGCAGCAGAGTCTTGAAGTCGTGGTATACAGTTATATCATGTGTAACCGGACGTGTCCGAGTTACGCAGCACCTTTGCGAGGAAGCGTGTGTAGACACCTTCAGCAAGGATTCCAGTCGA
>JAASFT010000907.1:0-11709 GCA_023333885.1 Globisporangium parvum
CGGCGCTGTGGTCGGCGGTGCAGTTGTCGGTTCTGCCGTCGGTGGAGCTGTGGTCGGCGGTGCTGTGGTCGGTTCTGCCGTCGGTGGCGCAGTCGTTGGGATCGGCGTCGCCGTTGCCTTGTTGCTCTGGACGCAGTGGTGGCACTGCAGCACGTTGTCTGGGTCGTACTTGGTCTTCGTCGCCACGAGCTTGGCGTAGTTCGCAGGTCCCCAGAACACATTCGCCCACTCAGCTTCGTTGTAGTCGCTCTCGGCAAAGTACGCGCCGCAGTCTGCACCAGCGACGTCTCGGAGCGGCTTGCCCATGTCCGACACAGCCTTGACCTTGGTCGCCACCTCGGCGCTCTTCGACACCGACACGCTCTCTGCGAGGACCGACGAGATGAGCTGATCCATGTCTGTGACGACAAGGTGCAAGCACGAGTCGCGCCACGACGGCGTCACGGACGTGAGCTTGCTGTCCGCGTCTGCAGTTGACACGGCGCCGCCAGTGACGATGTTGAGCTGCACCGTGAAGTACGGATACGCTGCGGCGTAATCGCTGACGACCTTGACGAGCTTCGCTGGCGCGGCGCAGAGCGACATGGGAATGAGGCGCGAGACCATGTTGCTGAGCGTCCCGACACTCTCCGGTTGGTCGAGCGGATACGCGTCGGCGTGCCAGTCGAGGAACGACGCCTGCTCGGTCAGTGTCATCGGAACATTCTCGACGAGCTCGTTCGCTGTCACGAGTGCGTCGATCTTGGCTTGCAGTGGCGCAAGGAGCGCCGTCGCTTGGGCTAAAGTACCGTTGATCACGAGCCGACCAGCGAGGCGCTGACCGAGCTCCGCGCCGTAGTACGTCGGGTACCCGCCGACGACGACGTCATTCGCTTTCACAGAGACGTCGGCGACCCACGTGAGCAAGTTCGTGATGAGCTCCGCGCCGGCTTCTGGCGTCTGCGGCGCCAAGTCGAAGACGTAGCCAGTCACAGTCTGCTTCTTGTAGAGCTTGTACACAACGGTCGTGACAATGCCGTACGTGCTGCCGCCCCCGCCGCGAAGTGCCCAGAACAGATCTGGGTTCGTGCACGCCGAAGCGACCACAAATTTGCCATTCGGAAGCACAACATCGAACTGGAGCACGTTGTCGACACCGAGTCCGAATGCTGGGCTCGAGAACGAGTGGCCGCCGCCTTGGATCCAGCCGCCGGCTGCACCGACTGTGCGGGACGCACCACCGACGACGTGGTAGTTCGCGGCTTTCACAACTGCGTACACGTCGCCCCAGCGTGCACCGCCGGACACATGCACTGATGGCACGTCATCTGAGGAACAAATTGAAGTCGCGTCGTAGATCTTGACGCCGCTGAACTTGTGAAGCCAGATCATGAGCGCGTACTTGTTCGCGATCGAGCGTCCTTGGAGGTCGTGTCCCGTGTTCTTGACCACGACCCGGAGGTTCTTCTGCGCAGCGAACACGAGCGCGGCAGAAACTTCAGCGTTGCTCGTGACCGCGACGCCGATCGCTGGGATCGCGCCTTGCTCGCATACACCAGCGTCGCGGAACGCGTTGAACTCGTCTACGGCGCGCAAGAAGCAGATCTTGTCGTCGCTGTCTTGCGTGAAGACTGGGTAGGCGTACCCGCCGGGGAGCGTCGAGACCCAGTCGGCGTCGGCAGACTTGCCAAGGAGGTCGACGCACGTGTCGTCACTGCCGCTCGACGCGCATGGTTTGAGTGGCGGGTCGATCGCAATGAGCTTGCCGTTGACGCTGGTGTTGAACGCTGCCCAGTCACTCGCGCTTGGCCAGCACACTGCCGACTCGCAGTACGCGGTATCCACAGCAGTGCTGGCGAGCGAGCTGCTTGCGGCGACCGCTGCGAGCAGGATCGAGCGCCAACCTGAGCGGGTCTTCATTGCGAAGGCTGTCGTTACAACCGCAGGGAGAGAGAGAGCACTTGGCACTTGATTGACTGGAGCTTGGCGTGATGGAGCGACTTGCGCGGACGAACGCAAATCGAGGACTAAGTAGATGCTGATGCCGCTGCTGGATGATCTCGTCGCGTCCACATACGCGCGGCTTGAAACACCCGCGTCGGTTGCGATCTCACAATTAGACGTCGGCTGTAGATCGCTGTTCTGTACTAGCATGCCTAGTTGATGCCACGTACCAGCGTCCGTGAGTTGATGACATTGCGTCTAGCTTCCAGTAGATCTGATCGAGGTAGACGTGTGCGAGGAACTCAGCAGCGCCATCACATTCCCGTCATCATGTACGATGCATTGGAGACTCGAGTCCTACGTGCTCGAGACCATAATACGGTGAGAGTTACGCGAGACATCGCGTGTGTGTCGTAGTAGCGGCGTGCTATCGATCATACTGAGCAGCGTGTCTTCATGACGCCTGCGCTTCATGCAATCGCACGACCTGGAGAAGCGACGGACCGATACAGATGTACTCATTGCACGATGCCAGTGCATGCAAGCAGATACTGCAAGTGTGATCGCCAAGAGCTGCAACAAGTTGAAGTCGAGTGTACCCATTTGAACATACCGCTATGATATCATGATGTGGTTCACACCCATGTACCGCTGCAAGTGGCACCATCCACTGACATCACCGAGATCTCTTCGTTTGGGTGCGCGAACGTACCGCAGCCACACATCCGATGGCTGAGAAGTGAGCGCTGAAACACGTTGTCGTTGTGATTTGGACCTGGAAATCCTGCGTTCGCACAGGGCTCATAACGAGTGGCGATGCGTGTGTGAGCATGTGCGCGCTCGAATGGGTAGCAATGGGTCGTCGCAATCGAGAGACACACACGACTTTGGACTGAATTCGCAGTAGCATTACGAATGAATGCACCGAGCTCGTGAGCACAGCCAGCTTTTGTGAGTGCTTGGTACAAATATCGGGATGAAATCGATTATCCGACATCGGTTGATTGATCTATTTTTGAATAAAGTGAATGGTTCGAAATCCAGATGCAGCTAACTGCCTTGATTTGAGCACCGCTCACGACAAGAACATCACGAGTTTTGCACACAATACTGTTAATGCCATTAGCGACAATGTTTGAATGCCGAGGTCTGAACGGCGCGAGCAGTGGGTTCGATTCCTGCTCAACAGCATATCGACCTGCTCAAGAGCACAGTTGTACCCACTGCAGCTGTCGCCGCCTTTCCAGTTGCCTCACGACCAGCGAGCGTCAGCACTCGCGTTACATACAAACACCAAGTCAGCCGCTCGCAATCGCGGCCAGGCAGTCAGTGCAGCTCAACCTGCGCATTCGCCAACTCGCCACGCGCCTCGCAGGTCCCATCACACACTCGCAGAGCACCGCTGGCGCGTACATCACACCCGTAACGCACACTCGTAACGCACACTCGAGCAGCAGCCATGGCGCGCTACTCGCACGAAGAGATCAACATCGACGACGAGCTCTTTGACAACGACGACGCGCAGCTCTCGCCGTCGCTCATCACGTCGAGCGAAATGCTCGGGACGCCGCGCATCCCGCAGCTCAACCCGACGTTCTCGAGCGACCTCGACGACGCGGACTACTACGTGAACTTCGGCGACACGAGCAACTATACGCAGCAGCACGTTGGTGGTCGCACCAGTGCAGCAGCGGCGCCGCTGTACACGTACTCGGAAGGTCTCGAGCCGCGCGGGTCGTTCTCGTACTCGCGTCCGTCGTTCGACAACTCGCAGCCGCGCGTGAGCGTCACGTCCGACACGCGCGGCTCGAGTGGCGCGGGCATGGGCGGCGCACTTGGCGCGGCGCCTGGAAGCGGCGGCTTGAACCCGACGCGCGGGTCGCTGCTCATGGACCGCGACATCACTGCCGTGTCGGCGTCGCCGAGCGGCAAGAAAGAGCGCACGAGCGACTACAAAGGTCGCTACCGCGTCTGGCCCGGCTTCTTGCTGCTGATTGCACTGCTCGGCGCCTCGTGCTTTGCGATCACGCACTTTGCAATGACGAAGCACTCGTCGAGCGTGACGCGACAGGAGGAGTGGGCGACGCGGAAGTTCCAGAGCAAAGCGATCAAGTCGAACTCGAGCAAGGGCAGCACGACGACGGCAGATGGGAAAGACATCATCGAAGACGACGGCGTGATTGGGAACCCGAAGAAGTACCTCGCGAGTGCGTGTGAGCTGCCGGACTACCAGAGCAAGAACGGCCGGCTGTACGCGATCTCGAAGAACGGCACGGAGGTGCCGATTGCGATCAAAGGCGTCAACTGGTTCGGCATGGAGACGTACGTGCGTCTTGACTGGCTGTGGTGATGAACGCGAGTGTGGCGATGAGGAGAGAGCTGACGCTGTTTGCTGCTATGGGTGTGACTGTTGCGTGCGCGCAGTGGCCAAGCGATCCCGTTCGGGCTCTGGGACAACAACGACAATGGCACCACCGCTGTACGTCCGTGCATCGTGCCGAGCCAGTGACCTTGCTGTTAGACCTTCACTCACTCTTTCTTGTGTCTGACTCGATTGCATTCAGTACCAGATCGCAACGTTCCTATCGGACAACAACTTCAATGCCGTGCGACTGCCGCTCATGGCCGCGTGGATCCTCGAGAACAAGGTCCCGAACGGCGACCTCATCAACAAGCAGGAGAACCGCGCGATCTCGGTGAAGAACTACTTGTCGCTGCTCAAGAGCATCATCAAGGTGCTGCAGTTCCGCAACATTGGCGTGCTCTTGAGCATGCACACGCTCGAGTACAACGACAACGGCTTCCTCTGGTACAACGACAACATCACCGAGAAGAAGTTCTTGACTGCGATCGACACGCTCACGTCGAACTTGTGCTCGGCCGAGTACTGGAACGTCATGGGCATCGACCTGAAGAACGAGCCGTACAAAGGCACGTGGGGCGACGGCACGGCGACGGACTTTGCCGCTGGCGCCGAGCGCATTGCGAACCAGATGCTCAAGGGCTGTCCGAGCTGGATGGGCTTTGTCGAGGGCGTGAACGCGCAGCGCACAGTCACGATCGGGACCGAGAAGTTTGAGTACTACGACTGGTACGGCGGCGGTCTCCAAGGCGCCAAGAAGCTCCCGGTCGACTTTGCGATCAAGAACAAAGTCGTCTGGGCGCCGCACTACTACACGCCGGCGGTGTTCCCGCAGCGCTACTTCTTTGGCGCTGGGACGTCGTCCGGTGGACCGCTCAAAGGCTACACGGAGCTCGACGACGACACGCTCCGCATGCGCATTCAAGCGACGATCGACGACATGTTTGGCTTCTTGGCGTCGACGACTGGCCCGGCGCTCTTGCTCGGTGAGTTCGGCGGGCTCTACGCGAAGGACACGCACCCGCTCAAGACCACGAAGCGCTGCACGGACTTCACGCTCGAGATCATCAAGAAACCCGGCTGGGCCGGTGGCTTCATGTGGAGTCTCAACCCTGAGAGTGCGTACCAGTACAACCCAGCAGACAAAGCTGGGACGTTCACTGAAGGGCTGCTCCTGGACGACTGGCTCCAAGCGAACGACAAGTTCCTCACGGCGATGAAAGCGCTCGACGACCTCAAGAACCTCCAGCCGTTCCCGTGCTTTCGGTTCGTGAACGCGACGGCGACGTAGGGCCATCAGGATGATGGATGGAGAGAAGAAGGATCAGCAGTAGCCTTTGTGTAACCTAGAGAATCGGAATGCGAACCGCATCGCCTTGAAGTGCATTACGAGGTCGCTGAGCTGCCGAAGACCTTCCAGGATGAGCTTGTGCTCGTGGGCAGTCCACGCACCGCTGCCGGCGCTGCGCATCTGGAGGCGGTCCATCGGCACGACCTTGTGCTTCGTCAACATCAACATCCCAGTATGGTATACAAACGCGAAGGTCGAGCAGGCGACCTGAATACTAATTTCGACATTTTTCGTGGACATTATCGTGAATATCGCGATACCTAGGGCATACACAAGTCAAGTGAAATGGCTGGCGCCAACTGAGCGAGGGACACGCACACGAAAAGCGCTGACACACAAGCGCATCCAGAGCACGAACGAACGAACGAGAGGCAGCGATGGTCTTCTGCGGCGCGGACTTTGACGTGTCCAAGACGCCTGCTGCGCCTGCAGCGCTCGGTCTCACTGCCAAGAAGGTGCGTCCAACGTCTGCTGCTGCTGCTGTTAGCATGTCGCGCCTCGATGCAGCAGCGGCCTGCTCACACCCGTGATTGGCTTCTTCTGACTAATCCACTCACGCCACAGGCAGTGAACGACGCAGCGCGCAAGAGCAAGAACATCCGCGAGCTCGCTGCGAATGCGAAGAGCCTCATGGAGATCGCGAACGGCATTGGCTGGCACGTCGCTGTCGGCACGGACTTTGCAGTCGACCTGCGCTACGTACGTGTGCTTGCACTCTCGATTGCAGCGTGGACGCTAGCACCTTCGCCGTGGGCACTGACCGACGCCCTCACTCGTACGCTCTTGTGCCACATCGCGTCCCGCACGCAGCGCAAAGGCGCGTGCATCTTGCTCTCGAGCCGCGGCACGAAGATCAAAGCGCTGCTCTACCGCACGACGCCCGCAACGACGCCAGTGCCCGTCGCAGACCACGACGTCCTCGCCAGCGCAGCACCAGCGCCGTCGTCGACAGCGCAGAAGCAGCTCAAGCAGCGCGTTGTTGTGAACGAGAGCGACATGGCGAGCGACATGCGCGCGCACGTGGTCGACATCTCGAAGCGCTTGCTCGAGCACTTTGTCACCGACGCAGACGTCGAGTCGAAGGTCGCGCAAGCGCTGAAAGTACGTCGTCTGCCAGCCAGTCACCTCGGTCGATTGTTTGATTGTATTGCTGACGCACGTCGCGCCGATTGGTATTGGACACCCATTATTATTGGTATTGGTATTGCAGCACTCGCTCACGTTCACGTACGGCCACACGTGGCACGTGCTCGTCTCGAGCAGCCGCGAGCTCTGCTGCGTGCCGCACTTTACGCCCGAGACGCTCGCGGACGTCTCGATCGACAAGTTCCGCGTCGTGGTCTATCGCCACGCGAGCGCGCCGCTCGACACGCGCATGGACGTGACGCAGTTTGGGAACCGCGCAGCGCTGCTCTTGGCGCTCATGTCGCTCGTGGTCTACGGCTACTTTGTCTTCACAGCGACGGACGCGGACCAGCGCTGCGTGCACGTGAAAGACGCCGACGGGACCAACCGCATCGCCGTCGGCTGCAAGCTCACGGAGGTCGTGCGCGCAAACACTCGCGCGGCGTGGAAGGGCATGGCGCTGTTTGCGACGATGCTCTGCACAGTCGCCGCGTCGATGCTCCGGATCTACCGCAGCACGCTCCGCGCGAAAGCGACGAAGCAAGCGTGATGCGGTCGGTGCGCCTGCTCCAGCCCAGCAGGAGGCGTAGTCGACAGAGGGATAGAGAGGCACGAGCGTGGCGTCAGGTGGTGGTAGTCTCAACTGGTTGTGGTTCTGTCTGTCGGTCTGTCTAGGATGGCTGGCTGTCGAAGTGTGTATGTGTGTCTAGGACGGCGCTCGTCGTCAGTACGTGATCTGCGGCAAGAGGTCGTGCACAACGGCTTCTTCCCACTGGAGCGTGTAGCGCGGGAGGTCAGCGATAAGGTGGCGCACGAGCGCAGCGGTCGAGACCTCGCGACGCGCAATCGAACGCACGCGCTGGAGCGTACACCCGAGCATGAACGTCCCCGCAGCTGCAGCGCTATCGCCAGCAGCGCCGCCACTGAGTCGTGTGAGGTGAGGTCGAAAGAGAAAGCCCTCGCACTCGACATCGTCGAGCACTGGAGCGTCGTCTCCGCTGCTGCTGCCTTCGTCTATCGTATGCACGGCAGCGGCGCTGCTGCTCTGTCCGAGGCGGTAGTCGCGAAAGCGCGTGAGCTGCTTCCGGCCAATGCAAATGTGGTCGTCGCGGTCGAGGAGACACTCGACCCAGAGCGTCTCGTGCGCCGCGCGGCCGTAAAGCGACTCGACGCACCGCACGACGCGCACAGACGGACTGACAGTGTAGAGCACGTCAAGCGCTGCAATGTGCGACGTCGCGGGCGTCTGCTGGAGCGTCTTGGCGGCGTCCCAGACGTTCGTTGCTAAGCGCCGCATGTCGGTCGCTTCAAACATCTTGACGGCTTTCCAGATCACGCGCGCCTCGTACGCGCTACGCGCGACTTGGTCTGACATGTCCTCGTCCTGGGACCCCTCATCTGGCAAGACGACAAAGCTGTTGCGCCAGCCAAAGACCCGCGACGTCACTGACTGCGTCGCATCAGCAGCAGTGGCGCTGCTGTCGCTGTCGTTGGATCCGAGCGAGTCGCCGCTCCCTCGTCGCCTCGAGGCGCGACTAGCAGCGGCGTTGAGCTGCGCAATGTCGTGCGGGAGGTCGGCGAGGAGCTGCATCAAGTAGCGCGTGTCGGTGCTCGAGAGTCCTTGAAGCGCAAAGTGCACCGAGCGCGGTCGCCCAGTCACACCGCGTCTCGCGATGCCTCGCATTGCACGCTCGCGGCGCGCACGCATCCCTGCGCTGTCGCTTCCTCCGTCATTGCTACTGCTACTGTTGCTACCTCGAAGGTTCACGCCTCGTCGGTCCGCCATTGCGAGACACTGGCGCTTCGCAGTCCCAGTCTGGAGCGCCGCGAATGTCGAGAGCGCAGCAGCTTGGCGCTTCCGGCGCGTTGTCGTCGTGGCTAATGCTGGAGCTCCTGGTGCGAGCGAGATGGATGTACTGAGCGCCGTTGGTGCGAGCGGTGGGCGGCGCTGCATCATCGCGAGATGGGAGGAGGGAGGACGCGGATAAAGAAATGAGCCGCCGTGAGCAAACCGATGCCCCTCAGTCGCTTCAACGACAAAGACAAGAAGACGGCGGCATCGTTGAGAGAGGATGGAGAGAGAGTAAGACAGGCAGTCGGCTACTACCTCACGCGGCGAGCCACTCGACGTCACGTGCTCGGCTGCGTCACAACGACTGCGCAATGTCTCGGGCCGCAGCAGCGTCCTACGCACGCAGCGAGCACCAAGTGCACGCCCACCGCCAAGCGTCAGTCTGCGAGTCGCTCTGTGTGGGAGGAGTGCACAGAGCGGGGATGGCATACCTCGACTTGGTGAGCAGTGCCATTGCGAGGCAGTGGTCGCGCTCGCGACGCGTCTGCATGTCGTGGCTGCGTGTGTCGACTGCGACGCCCATGCTCTCTCGCTGCCTCGTCGAAGAGCAGCAGTAGCAGCGCAGTAGGTAGTCGTGTTGTGAGAACGTGGCACAATGGCCGACTGCCACCTGGGCTGCTGCTAACTGCCGAGCAGCCCCAGGCGGACCCAGGCGGACCCCAGGCGGACACCAGAGCCCTCCGCACAAGCAGAACGAGAGGCTCACGTGGCTCGCCGGATGTTCGCTCAGTCAGGCGAATCAGCTCGAGCGAGTTTCCATAGATCCACCCACCGCCACTGCCTCTGCCCCGCTCGAGCGGTCACGCCTGCTGCTCCTGTTGCAGCCGCCACGCGCGCATCAAGATGTGCTCACTCGCTCAATCGTCCACAGCCAGGAGCGCAGGTTGCTACTTGCCACAACAGCGAAATGACTGGCAGCGCGTGCTCGACCGACCTAGGTACGAAGATACTGTAGATCCCCAAATGTGGTCCACGTGGGCAAGCAAAGCGTCCAAGAGCTCGAGCTGCGAATGCGCTTGTCGTGTGAAGGTCGTGAAGCGGAGCGAGAGCGTGAGACTGCTGCTGCTGCTGCAGTTGAAGTGGCTGAGCGATGGTCGATCGATCGATCGCACTCGCGCCGTCGGCTCCTTGTACGCGCACTGCACTCGAGCATACGGCGCGTGCATAGCAATGGCTCGGAAAACGTCGTCACCACAGCTTGCTTCAAATAGCGAGGCTCACAATAAATGTAGGGAGGGAAACCGATCACGCGAAGGAGGGTTGCGCTTGCATGCGAGTGGGTTAATCTGCAGGTCTCGATATCGTTTTGGCGCGAACGACAAACTGAAAATGAAAAGCGCGCCAACAGTCTGAATGCGAGAGTCGCGGTAAAGTGCGACCTGTATACACTTTATCAGATTCTGTGTCGCGTATAGTCTCCACCCACGCAGAACACTGTCCATTACTGAGGTCTGGAAGTCCGTGTTGCGTCGACTCTGTTTCAGTGCACTGTCGGTTGCAGACGAATGGCAATGCGCGTATACGAAGATGCATTTTGCTGTTCAGAGCCACATGCTTCATTGCATAAGCAGTTTTCTAGGTCCACAAATCCGCAGTGGCTGCAGCACGCACTGGTTTCAAACAATGTGCAGCGGAGCTCGTGCTCATTAAGTCGCTTGAGTGTCCCGCACAAGCGCTTTTGAAAAAACGCGCCAAAGTGTCCCACTCTCGCGCCAATCAAGGCACGCGCCGCTCGAGCGCCAGACGCTCGAGCTCGAGCACTGCACGCGCGCTCGCGCGAGGACGGACCAGACCGCAATTCGTCAGACAGCCACCGCTCTCTCTCCACCGCAACACCAGCAACCAGCAGCACGAGCACGATGAACCCAATGAACAGCGACGAATCCAAGCTCATCATTGTCTCGCTCGAAGGATGCCATGGTGCGTACGTTCGCGCGTGTCGGTGCGGTCTCGTTCAGCGCCACCATTGCGTTATGCCCCTCGCCAGTCTCGAGACACCAAAGAGCTCTTCCTAACAGCCGCACTTGGTCTCTCCCAAACCTGTAGGCTGCGGCAAGACGGCACTGTGCGCCGAGTTTGAAGCGCAGGGCTACAGCGTCCTGGACGAAGCGTTCATGGACATGCCGTCGTACGCGCTGCATCCGCAGTCGCTGCTCATGGAGACTGCGTGGGTCTGCTCGTGGTTCGAGCGCGTGCTCCGTCTCGCGAACCGCGTGCGCCGAGAAGCGAACCCTGTGAACCGCAAGCAAGTGTACATCGCCGACCGGTCGCCTTTCAGCGCCGTGCTGTACGCGAGCAAGGGCCACTTGCTCGAAGCCGTGATCCGCGAGCAGATGCGCGAGGTCGAGGAGCAGTCGAACGTGCAGTTCTACACCGTGCACGTGTCCGTGGAGCCCGAGCTGCTCTGGCGCCGCATCGTCAGTCGCTTGGAGCACGAGCCCGAGCGCATTCGCTTCAACGAGCACAAGCGGGCGTGGATGGAGGAGACGCTGGCGTTCTACAACGCGTTCGCGTGGGACCTCACGGTCGCGAACGACGACCGCAGCGTCGCGACGATCGTCGACACCATCAGCGACTTGCTCGTGCAGCAGGACGCGAACTTCCGTATCGTCTACGAACGCACCAAGTCGCTCTCGTGCACGAGCAGCGTCGCAAGTACCGACAGCGACTTGGAGAGCGTCGAAGAGGACCACGACGACCACGGCTCTGCGTCCAGTCCGACGTCGCCCAAGAGCCTGCGCAGCATCATTGCGTTCAACAACTGCGACCTCGACTTCTGAGCGCTGGGCGTCGCGCGATCGCCCCCCCACCACTGTCTTCTGTAGCATAGTCGCCCTCGTCGTCGTCGTCCTCGTGGGCCCACAGCGTCACTGGCGACCCCACTGGCGCAGTGCATGTCGCTCTCTCTCTCTCATTTTATAAGGCGAGTCTGCTCGAGACTCCCCAGATCGTAAGACGCGCTTCGCGTGCGCCTCGTCGTCTCGCGCTGCGTCTCGCCTCCGCTGTGTGCGTCGCTTGACCAGCACGACGGCGTGCAGCACGTGCTAGCGCTAGCGTCGCGTCCGTCTCGATGCGCCGCTGCACGTCCAGCGAGAG
>JAASFT010000908.1:0-11697 GCA_023333885.1 Globisporangium parvum
GAGCTCAAATTCTATCATCAAATAGAACGCAATACGCTCTATCATCTCGCAAAACATCACGCTCGCAAATGCATTTTCGAAGAAAAAATCGACCGATTTCTGATTTTTTACCCTGTCCCTAACTTTTTGACGCGCACTGTATGTATTCATGGAAACTATACAAACTTCAAACGAAGCCAATTAAACCTCAAAAATAGCCATTCTCTAACGTTTTAATTCCACTATCAAACTCTCATTTTCAGACAAGCAGTCGAAAACAAATGTGTCGAAAGAGTCATTTATTCATGTGTCAGGAATGTCAAGTATTCGTTTTAAGCAATTCAAACCACTATACAGTTCATGGTCTCTAAAGTACGATACTCTCGGATTTATTTCACTATCATTTTTTACAATGGTTGTCATTGTCATCACAAAGCAGCTCTTCGCCACTACATTGTACATCAGCATGACTGCGGCGCCTTCCTCATCCGCTGCTGCTGCTGCTGCGAATGGTGGCGCGCGCAAGAAAACCAAGAAGACGCGCAAAGCGCTGCATATCGCAGCGCCCAAGATGGTGCGAGCGCGCGCTAATGACGCTGTTGATACCTCGCGTGCGCTGCTGGAGCGACTGACTGGCTGACCATTCACGCATGCTCACATGCCTGCTGCTGGCGTGTGTGTTCGAGCAGAAGTCGCGGCGCAAGGCGCGGCAAGTGACCACCGAGTTCCATCGCCTCACGCATGAAGTGGACAAGATCAAGAAGGACAAGGCGCTGAGCGGCGCCGAGAAGAGCTCGCAGGTCGCGGCGCTCAACGCACAGATCGACGCCATTGGCGGTCGCACAGCGTACCAGGACGCCAGGTACGACTTGCCTCTGCTGTCTGTGGTTCTAGCTCTGCTGGCTCGCACAACTCGCTTGCACTCACACCCACTCGCCTGTAGCATCCTCTCGACGAGCTTTCACAAGACGTCCAAGTGGGTCTTCCAGCTCCTCACCAAGTTCGACCTGCGGCCGAAAGCCAAGGAGCCGCCGCTCCGCGTGCTCGAGGTACTCGAGTGTCTGGTAGTCTATCACTGACCCGCAGTCGCCTAGTCTAACGTATGTGTCTGTGTGTGGTGCTGATGCAGGTCGGAGCGATCAACACGCAGTTGCTCGCGTGTCCGTGGCTCAACGTGCGCGCCATTGACCTCAACTCGCGCCACGAGCGCATCGAGCAGCGCGACTTCTTCGACCTCACGCCGTCGGGCGAGTTCCAGGTCCTCGTGTCCAGTATGGTACGTCCCACTCGCTTTCGAGCACTCGGCGGCAGTAGGAGTCTGTCTATCAGAGAGACAGGCAGACTAAGAGACTGGATGGTGCCCTAGGTCCTCAACTGCGTCCCAGACGCCGTGAGCCGCGGCAAGATGCTCAAGCTCTGCTACACGCACCTCCAGCCGGGCGGCCACTTCTTCCTCATGATCCCGCTCCTGTGCCTCCGCAACTCCAAGTTCATGACGTACGCACGGTTCGTCGAGATCCTCCAAGCCGTCGGCTTCGTCGTGCGCGAGACCAAGGACTCGCCCAAGGTCTCGTTCTTCTGCCTCGAGAAGACAGTCGAGGGCGTCGCAGCAGCCGAGCGCGCAAACGCGTCGCCGACGGTCCGCTTTCCGCAGAAGCTCCTCGCGCCAGGCGACAAGCGCAATGGCTTTAGCGTCATCGTCTAGCATCCCAAGCAAACAAACTAGAGCAGAACGACTGTGTTGGTAGAGCGCGCGAGCGAGCGTCGTGACGTGTGGGATGCGATTGCTACGTGTCGGTGGGTGTCCTCTCTCGCTCTCTCACTGGCGACTCGCTCGCAAGTGCGCGAGGCACTCGTCTCGGCTCTTCTCGGGGTTCTCGAGCTGCCAGATGACGATCCGGTCGAGCAGCTCCTTGACTGCAGCGCCTGGCTTGATCCCCAGTGCGCTCACGAGCTCACCACCCTAGACAGACAGACAGCAGCGGCGTCAGCCCTTGCGACCTAGTGCCTCCATCGCTCGCGAGTGCTCGGCAGTGGACAGCATACGCACCGAGAAGAGCGGTGCGCGCGTGCAAACGTCGTCGAGTCGGTGCGCGACCACATTCGCAGTGAACGCCTCGTAGCGCTGACTGATCTGCTGGAACCGCTCGCTTCCTGCCACCGCTGCGCTTGCAACAAGCTCCTGCGCGAGGGCAACGTCGCGGCAAATCGCCCAGTGCGGTCGGATCGTCCGGAGCACCAGCGCCACGCGCACGCGATCAAACGCCTCGGCGTGCACCAGCGCGTGGACTGACGCGAGGTTGCGAAAGACACCGACGTCGACATCGCGCGCGTCCTGGTTGCTCAGCTGCGAATGGACACGCGTGAGGTCAGTCGGGATGGCTCTTGACGTCCCAGGCTCTCTCTCAAGCACACACAGCGCACGAGACGGACCTTGAGCGCGTCGCGGATCATGTACGTTGGCACAGAGACGACGCGCGCGACGACGTGGTGGTCGACAAACGGCAGCAGGAGCGCTGCGAGCAGGCGTACTTTGCGCATGTGCGGGTCGCTCTCAAGCGGATCGGTGGTGCCAGCCGCTTGCCGCGCTGCCTCGAGGTCGCACACTTGCTCGGCGTACGCACAGCTGCGCGACCAGACGACATCATCGTCGCTAGCGCTCGCATACGCTGCTGGGCGTCCATCTGCATCGGTGACAGTCGCGAGCTCTGGGACAGTGGGCCAGAGCATCGGCTTGAGCAGCTGCAGTTCGCGGATCAAGCGCACGGCGCGTCCTGGGTGCGCAGAGCCACCGACGAGCGTCGTGACGAGCACTTGCCCCAGACGCTGGCGGCTGATCCGTGTCGCGAGCGCGTGCTGCAGAGCAGATCGTCCACGCAGCAGCACCAGGAGCAGGTCAGTCAGTCAGTCGATCGATCGAGTGATCGCCCGAGTCTCAACCTCTCAACCGAGCGCACAGACCTTGACTTCCGGCAGCTCGATAGCCGCGCGCAGCGACGGCTCGAGCGCAAACGCAAACTGCGACGCAAAGCGCACGGCGCGAACGGCGCGGATGGGGTCGTCGAGCAGCATCGAGCGCGCGTCCTGCGGCGTGCGCAGGATCCCATTGCGCAAGTCGTCGAGGCCGTGGCCCGTCCAGTCCTCGACTTGCTGCGTCGAGAGGTTGTAGAAGAGGCTGTTGATCGTGAAGTCGCGGCGCTCGGCGTCCTGCAGCGGTGTCCCAAACGTCTAGCGGACAGCAACCACACACACACACTTCGATCGCTTCAGCATCCTCTCCCTCCTCCCTTCATACACGCCTGTCAAGCCACACGCACGCACGGTGTCGAGTGAATGATCGCGCGCGTCGCCTTCGTACGGCAGCGACGCGCGCATGGCGGCGAAGTCGACTTTGCCGACGCCACAGAGCGGCATCGTCACGACCTCGAGGTGCTTTGTCTGCTCGGCTCTGGCTTTCATCACGCCCACGCCGCGCTCCTTGCGGCCGCAGTCGCGCTC
The DNA here is from genome assembly GCA_023333885.1 of Globisporangium parvum. Classification (NCBI taxonomy): domain Eukaryota; phylum Oomycota; class Peronosporomycetes; order Pythiales; family Pythiaceae; genus Globisporangium; species Globisporangium parvum. Next base: position 3,478 of record JAASFT010000908.1, read on the forward strand.
GAACGCGTTGATGCACGCGGCAAAGTCCCGTCCAGTCATCGCATCGAGCGCAATGTCGATGTCGCTGCTCTCGCGGCCCAGGAGCTTGTCGCGCACCCAGCCGCCGCACACGCGGAGCTCGAGCTCGTGCGCGCACGCGTGCTCTCGGACGCAGCGCAAGTACTCCACAACCTCCTGCTCTTTGCTCGTCAGCTGGATGCTCTCGCGCAGCGGCAGTGGGAACCTGCTGCTGCTGCTGCGTGCGGCAGCTGGTGCTAGTGCTGGTGCTGCCAGCGCAGACGCGTTGGCGTCGGCCATCGCGCGCAATTCGAGGTGTGAGCGACTGTAGCAGCAGCAGCAGCAGCGGGGGAAGGAGCGCGTGTGGCAGTGCGCACAAGAACGTTCGTGTGGGTCTGCAGACGAACTCGCGATGGCGTGGGTACAAATCAGATCAGACCGACGGCATCGCATTCTGATGGCGCTTCGCCTCGACGGCGCGTCCGTGCGCCTCGCTCTCTCGCTCTCTCTACTCTTACGCTCTGGCGCGTGCGCTACATGGTCGCTCGAAAGTGCGCGAGGCACTCGTCGCGCGTGCGCTCTGGGCTCTCGAGCTGCCAGACGAGGATCTCGTCGAGCAGTTGCTTCATCGCTGGACCGGGCTTCACGCCCAGCTCCGTCATGAGCTCCTTGCCCTACAAAGCAGCACCCCATCGGTCCGTCGGACTGTCAGTCCTCTCGCTCTCATGCGCCTTAGTGTGTGGGGCGTGCGCACGTACATTCAGCAGCGGCTTGAGGTCCCAGACACCGTCAAGCCCATGCGCCATCACGAGGTCTGCAAACGCCGCGTACTTGGCTCGCACGCGCGCTTGCGCACTCTCACTCGACGCACTCGCGCCTACGAGCTCTTCCACGAGCGCAACGTCGCGACAGAGCGGCCAGAGCGTCTTGAGTTCGCGCAGCAGCAGCGCCACTGCCACGCGGTTGAACGCGTCCGTGGCGCCGTCGACGAGCGCGCGGAGCGCACTCACGTGCTTGAGAATGACGTTCCCAACGCCTTCCGACTCGCGCGTGCTCAGCTACAGACGCAGTGCGAGTCCGTTCGCCCATTAGTCAGTACGGAGAACGGCATCAGGACGACGACGAGGAGGCCGAGAGAGAGAGAGAGAGAGAGAGACGCACCTTGAGCGACTCGCGAATGACAAACGTCGGCAGCAGCACCTGCCGCTTCTTCTCCAGCACGTAGTGCGCGCGGAACGGCAGCAGGAACGACGCGAGGATGCGGAGCTTGAACGCGTGCTGCTCTGCGTCCGAGAGCGCGCTCACGTCCACTGCCGCAGCACCTTGCGCCACGAGCGCATACATCGCTGCGGCGTACGCGTACCCGAGGTCCCACGTGCGCGCTCGCGCGGCGCAGTCGTGGACATCGGTCACCACCGCGCCATCGCTCGTGTAGAGCGGTTGTGCGAGCGGCGGAAGGAAGATCGGACCGCAGAGCTGGAGCTCGTGGATGAGCCGCAGCGCGCGCTCCGGGTGCGCTGCGCTGCCCACGAGCATCCCCACGAGCTCTTTGCCCACGCGCTCGCGACTCACTTTCTTCACAAGCGCCTCTTTCACCTCTGCGAGCTCCACTGCCGCGCGCAACTCCGGGTCGAGCTCAAGCGCAAAGCGCGAGGCAAAGCGCACGGCGCGGAGTACGCGCAGCGGGTCGTCGAGGAACGTCACGCGCGGGTCGAGCGGCGTGCGCAGGACACCGTTGCGCAGGTCGTCAATACCCTGTGCGTGTGCGTGCGTGTGTGTTGCGACAGTAGTGTGTTGGAAAGTGAGCGGGGGTGTGGAGTCATAGAGAGCGAGCGAGCGCAAGCGGACGTACGCGGCCAGTGAAGTCCTCGACCTTACGCTCCGCGATGTTGTAGAAGAGGCTGTTGATCGTGAAGTCTCGGCGCTCGGCGTCCTGGAGCGGCGTGCCAAACTCCTAGCACCACGACCACATACCGACGACAAGCAAGATCAAGAGCAAGAGCAAGAGTGAGAGTGTGAGAGAGCTCGCTGAGCGTGCGCTCGTAGCATGCGATCATGTCCTGGACGACACACTGGGACGCACCACGTCCGGGATGCGGTGGTCTTCCGAGTACGTCTCTGCGCGCAGGTTGACAAAGTCGACCCAGCCAATCGCGCCGAGCTCCATCGTCGCCGTCTCGAGGTGCTTGGACTGCTCGGGGTTCGCCTTGATCACGCCCACTGTGTGCTGCTTGTGCCCGTGGTCCACCTCGTACGTGTTGATCAGGTCCGCAAACTCCTTGCCTTTCATACAATCGAGCACGATGTCGACGTCGTCGCTGTGGCGACCAAGCAGTTTGTCGCGCACCCATCCGCCAGCCACGCGCAGTACGCACGCGCACTTGTACTGCTTCTCGACGTCGAGCAGGAACTCAAAGAGCTCCTGCTCCTGTGGCGTCAGCTGCACGTCCAGCTGCAGCTGCCGCTGGCACGGCGGTGCTTCAGACACAGTAAGCGACAGCGACGGCGACGAAGGAGTGGCGACCATCGTGGACGACGCGGGGCAGAGGCGCTTGGTGTCGCGCACGACGTCAGCTTCGCCTGCTTCACTTTCTCGCTTCATCGCATTGGCGAGCAGAAGCAGGAAAGTACAGCTGCGATAGTGAAATAAACAAGAATGTCAACCTGGTTGATCTTGAAAAATGTATGCGAGGCGATGTAGGCAGAACCGTTATACTTGCGTTCACTATGAATTTGAGCATCCAGTTTCGCACTCGATAGTGATGAAAATGGGAAAAGGCTCGCACTTGAGAGTGCGACTCCAGTAAATCTTCGTCTATTGCCAAAATAGTGACTCAGAGTGTCTGCGGCGTCGACAGCGTGACCACTTGAGCAAAGAACGGCGCCGCAAGCTCGGCCACGACCTCGCGATCACAATGCACACCGGCGCAGCTCGAACGAGTGGCTGTGGCCAAGTTAACATACAAAAAGCAAGACGACTCGATAAAGTACGATCAAAAATGGGTCAACAAGCCATTGTCACTGGATCAAAGAATACAGAGTTCACGTCACAAGCCTGCTGGCACACACGCACTGCGTCATTACAAGACTTTGCCAAGTTTGCGTAATGGTTACAAACACCAGCTGCCACTTGTGACGCAAAGTTGAAATCGTGACAAACTAGTTACTCATGCAACCAAAATATGACAACCGCAAATCATGTGTCTCGCCTCGTGGCCATCAGTCACAGCCGTGAGCGAATGTTGGCAGCTCAACCACACCATGTAGAGAGAGACACATTCATTGTTGAACATGAAATGCTCACCTTTGCTTGCGAGGCGCTTCATACTGGCATGGTTCACAGATGAGGCGAGTGGAGGGAGGGTGACAGAGTCCATGATGCACGAGGTCACGTTGACAGGCTTGATGCCGACGTCGACAGCGTTGAAGCACTCATGAACGAGAAATACTGGGTTCACAATTTCTGTCACGATGAGCTTGCGCCTGACGATGACAGCGTATGCTTGTACGCACGGGTACTGCATCTCTTCCCAAGTCTTGCAGCTGCATGGCTTGGACGCGATGTCGACAAATCGGAATTCATCAACAATATGACGCCGTACCTCGCACAGTGCGCCGTAGTCGTGGAACTCTCTCCGCAAGGCGCTGTCGAGTATAGTCCTAAGAGCCATGGCGATTCTTCGGAATACACTGTACGCAACTTGGCGAGCCGGATGTTGGTCTTCCTTGTCACTCACACCAAAGGTGCTAGGTGAGCAGAAAAGCTCTCGTTGTGAAGCTGTTCATCGACTCGGCCGATTTCGACGTCACGATGCCAATGCATCAGTTCTACATCGACAACTCGTCGCTCAACAGGTTACGATCTCAAGCGGCCAACTAGGTGAGAGTTGAGGATGTAGGTTACCAACGACAACTACCGGGAAGGCGAAGGGGTAGCGCCAACCTGGGTCGAGCCAGTTCCTGGGCACTCTGCAATCGACACACAGATACGCTCACACACCATATGTACCACCAGGCAACGACTCTTCTGGACATTGTCCCTCACAATGCGTATCCCTTTCTTCTTGTTCTTTCCGGTTGGGTCGGAGGTATAGCTGTGCCAGCTGACAAGTCGCCATGACGTGGAGCAAACAGTCAATGTATTCCCTCTTACGCTCTCTTCTCTCGCACTCATTCTCACTCGTTCACACTCACTCAATATGGAGGCTCCGCTTAATTCAAGCCCAATCAACATGTGGTGAAGCGCCCTGGCGCAAGATCGACCAGACACCCCGCGCACCACTTCGTGGGCCATTGTAGCGCGGTAGGCGTAGACACCAACGGGTAAAGTGACCAACCCGTGAAAGCGTCCATGATGGACCTCACATTGTGTACCAGGTTGACCAGCCCACATCCGATCTCCACTCATGTGGTGATGCAGATGATCATGTAGAACATGCAGGATTCCCCGTACAGAAATGCAGCCGTGCAGAGTCATATACAATATACAGTCATTCGATGTTGGCTCTGGCCGAACAATGATCTCTGAGCAGACAAGTGAATGTCCACCGTCACCAAGATTGTGACTCAGCCGTCATTGCCCTTGCAGTCGTACACACACGTTCGGTATGAGCCGAACGCGTGCGTACTTCTTCGCCAATTGAGCGCTCCAACGCTCGCTGTCGCTGTCGATGTCCTTGAACCCGCAGATTGCCGGACATCCTCTCGTCAGTGTGTTCACTGGCAGGTTTGTCGATACGTGCAAACGCCATCCCCGGCTGATATGGCGACCACCGGTTCCGGACCGCTGTTATGGTGGCCACGGCCTGACGCGGTGTCGGACACAGAAGCGTGCTAGGTCTGCTACGCCCACCGCCGCCTCATACACGCCACACCCACCGTGCGTTGCGCTGACAGTGCCCGGTCGCATTCAAGACCCAATACCTTAGCGTGTGGACGTGCATGAGGACTTACAGTAGTGCCAGAGTTCGACGGCGCTCTGGCCGAACATCTCTGGGGTCCTCTTGCCGAGTATAAATAAATCAAGTCATTCCTTCACAGCACCACTCTTGGCCTGGCCACGTTGACGATGCACTCCATCATCGCCAAGCACGCCTTCGGCAGCACTCACACGCACATGAGCTCTTCCCATCGTACGCTATCAAGCAGGCTAGCCCTTGATCCAAACTCATGCGCACACGAACACTGCAGAGCAGCGCAGGAAACATGCATGCAAACCGCTTCTCACACACGCGCATTCACATGCACACAACTTATGCAGCATGCACAGGCATACTTATCGATATCAACGCACACTGGCCCCGTTCACCAAGAGCCTCGGCCCATCAACCAGCACACTCGCGTACATCACGTACCAAAGAGGTTCGTGCGTCTTGATCGTGCTTGTGCTGGCGGCGTCTGGGCGGATGCTTGCCAATTTGGTGGGGGAAAACGGAGTGGGATTGATGTAGTTATGCAAGCAATATCTAGATGATCCAAATCTGCACTTGCCGATTGAATGCCCGATACAAACCTCAAGTCAGCGACAGCTCGGCCGGATGCGATTCTCACGTGAACAGGCGTCTGCCCGACTCGTCGGTTTTCTCCTGCCGACGAGTCGCCCATACAAACCGCAAGTGTTGCGATCTTTGGAGTGTGCCACAAAAGATCTCGCTCCTGCCGATCTCTCGAGTCCGGCGACCGGATTTGTTGGGATCGAGCCGTCAGAGTTGACAACCGGGTTCTGCGTATCTCAGCCGCCGATTTGAACACGCGCGAAAATAGTCGAGTCACTTCATCACAAACCAGTCAATTTGGAGGACCTTCTGTCACGGGCCTTCCCGTGACACAGCACAACGAGATGAAGCGTCTCGTAGCCTTTGGGTGACCAAAGGCTACGCTTGTCTCGATGTTTGTATGTACCAGCGAGAATGTTCTCGCTGGCCAACCGAAAGACGGAAAGATGTAATCGTAGGGAAAACAAAGAGTGAATTGATGTGCGAGCTTCCAGCAGGCTCGCACTTAAGAGAAAAACCTAAAACCTTGTGTCTCCTGCTCCGATTGGCTAGGTACTGATTGCCTCCAACCCATGAGCGGTGGCGACACTCACACACGTCACAGCGACAGCCTGTGTGTCGCTGTGGTCCACGTGGTATGGGGTGTACCACCCCACCTACGTGGTCCACACAAAGTGAAGTGGACCACACCAATGAGACTGACTCGGTGGTTCCGTTCGAGTCGCGGTCAGGAACCGCGGTTCGTCCGGTCTGCGGATGATAAAGCGGATGTAGATTACCAGAAACAACAACAACTGGGAGGGCGAAGGGGTAGCGCCAACCTCATTCAAGCCAGTCACGGACACTCTGCTAACGGCACTCGTATGCACATTCTTGCACACAATGAACCGCCAGGCACTAGCTCTAGTTTGGGATGTGTCCTTCACAATGTGTATCCCTTTCAGAAGTTCTTTCAGGTTTCAGCGGCGAGCGGTATAGCTGCGCCAAGCTGATTGTGCTGTCTAGGCAAGACAGACGTTCAAACTCTCAATGTACTTTTCTCTAAGCACTCTCACTCTTCTCTTTCTCGTTCGCTCTCACTCGTTCACTCGATATGGAGGCCTGGCCCCGCTCTGGTCCAGGCAGGCAATCAATATGTATCACTTGTGGCTGGCTTACACTATGGCAGAGGAAGCTTTAGTGTAATGTGTATTTTTCAACTGAGGTTTTTGATTTAGATGTTATGTAGACTCTCCGCTAACGCCCGGAAGTACTGAGTGTGATGATGTGCTCGCCAGAAATCGCTCTGAGCAACGTACCTCGGTGGAGGCGGATCCAAGAGTGTCGGCAACTTCTAGACTTGCTCGCGCAGCAACTTCGTCGCTCGCGCTCTTAGTTGCCGCGCGCTCCAGTTCGGCCGCACCTCCTTTCCCTTTCCCCTTTCTCGCCAGCACGTGCTCCAACTGCGCTTGCCATTGGGAGAGCCAGTCCCAGTGGTACGAGGTGTACCAGTTGTGCCAGTCCCAGCAGAACAAACATCCGCCGGCCTCGCCAGCTCAAGCCAGCTCTCCTGCCAGCCGCCACGATGGCCAGCTCTCCCAGCGTCGACTGGCGTGCTCGACGGCGCCGACCTCCGTCGCCGGCCGGCGCCAGTTCCATCACCGGCCACCCGGCTCGTGTACCGACCGGCACCAGCTCCATCGTCGCTAGCAGCTAGCTCTCTTGTCGCCAGCTGCGACTGGCTCGACCGACTCGAGTGTCGCGCGCGGAGCTCGGCTGGCTGGCACCATCGTCGCACAGCCAGTGCCAGCAGCGTCGAGTGCCAGCGCCAGCCAGCTAGTGCACGTGTCGGTCGGACCCAGCCAGCTCTTGCCAGCACCATCTAGTGCCGGCTCACGCCAGCTCGTGCCACCAAGTGTCAGCGGTGGCCGGCTCCAACCAGCACCAGCCAGCACTGGTCAGACCTAGCTCTATCACCGCCAGCTGCTGCCAGCCCGGGCAGTGTCAGCATGGGCGGCACACGCCTGTACCAGCGGTAGTAGCACACAAAGTACTCGGATGCGCATTCACAGTACCCTTAGCAGGTAGGGCTACGGTACTCTCGTACCTAGCCGAGTGGTCACGGTACTCAGCCAGCTCACCCACTAAAGCCAATCAGTAGCGAATTTCCCCCCTTCAGCTCAAGTCTCCCTCCGCTCTCTCCCTCCTTCTGCAGAGCTCCTGTCACACACAACCTGCAGTACGTTGTGTGGCGAAGTAAGGACGGGAACCAGGTTCGTGCGTGTGTGTATTGGCTAGTCTGTACATACATAGCGTGCCTGTACCAGTGTGAGTGTACGACCCAGCCAGTGAGGAAGTGCGAGAAGAATCCCTTTGCGCCTAGTGCATCAATAGTGCGTACTGGTCCGTCCAGGGCGTACATCTTCCATATTGCGTCGATTAAGCCAGGTGGGTGTCAGGCGGTGTGTCTGAAGTGTACGGCGTAAGAGCAAGCATGCCAGCCATAGTGTGAGCGTAAGAGGCCAGGTAGACCCAGCATTGAGAGTGAGCGTAAGAGCCCAGTGATGCCAGCATTAGGAGTGTGTGTAACGGGGTACACAAGCTGTGGTTATGTGACAAATAACCCAGCTTTGCGGAATTACAATTCACGCACTTCTTTTAAGACCGACCTTCATTGGCGGTGACTCTAATTGGTAGATATCCTAGAATATTTACCAATCAGTGAACTCGGACTCTCAGAGCCAACCAC
>JAASFT010000091.1:0-43178 GCA_023333885.1 Globisporangium parvum
ATGGCGACGTTTGGAACGATCGTCCCGGGCGTCGGCACGATCCACGCCGCAGGAGGTGTCGCTGCGACGCTGCAGTGGGCATCGACAGCGTTCACCGGCGCTTCCGCAGTGTACGGAGCAGTCGCAGGCACTGCTGCAGCTGGAGCAGCAACTGCAGCGATGAGTGCCACAGCGAGCTAAGACCCGGACATGGTCAAAGACGCTCAAGTCACTGACGACGCAGACGCAGACGACGCAGACTCAGACGCTGGTAGCGAAACGGAGTGTGGGAGCGACGCAGCTCTCGGTGCAGCTGAGACGGTGACACCACGGCGCTGAGGCTAGATGGCAGAGATGGCAGTGGGGCACTTGAGTAATGTGTTGTGTAGCAAGCGACCCAGTTCAGCAGAGCCCTTTCGTTCATCGAGCATGCTGCTACGACGTTGTGCGTTGGATGGACTCGCTACGAGAACGAACGTGCCAGTGCTTGACGATGCTCTTACTCTGCTAGCCCGAGGCGGTCGAGGAACACTGGCCATGGCACCACGCGCTTTTCGTCGTCACTGTGTTCGCTCGCAAGTGTTGCATCAGTGCTCAACCAGCCCAAGGCGTTCGTGCGCTGACGAAGACTCGCTTCGATCTCGACCCACTTGCTGTCGCACATCTCACAGAGCAGTGCGAGCCGTCGTTGTAGTTGAGACTCGGATGTGCTTATAGTACTCGAGCTCGCATGGCGTAGTCCTGAGAGCACCATTGCGATGTCTACCACCGTGAGCGCGGCGCTGTCATGGCCGTCGCCTGCTTCGCTTCTCAGGAGTGTACGCAACGCCTCGACCGAGTCGAGCGGACGCGCACTTCCATGGAGCTTGGAGACAGCGCGGTGCAGCTGCGAGCGCTGGCTTGGCGACGTCTTCTCGAGCAAGAGCTGGCGCAGCGCACGCTCCAGTCGCGAGAGACTCATGGCGTCAAGGAACTTGCGCCAGTCCACGTGCTTCGGGTCGGCTCGCTCGAGTGCTGATGAGGGCGAAGACGATGGCTCGATCGCAAAGAGTGACGCGAGCGTCTTGAGGACGTGAGACGGTGTCACTGGGAGGAATCGGTGCGACACCACTTGGTGCACAAAGCCGTCGCTCATAGCGATCTCGACACACATCCGTCCAAGCAACCGCGGCGGCTCAGTGCTGCTGGCGACAATGCTCGCAAAGACGTAGCCTGACGCCGCTTGTGTCCGGACGACCTGCTCGATCACAGTTCGCATTGACACGGACGCAGAGCCGACGACTGTAGGCTCATGCGAAGCCATTGTTGCCCGCAGCAGCAGCTCGAGCGAGTACGCGTCGAGGAACTGGCGGAATGAGGGACTCGCGTCGACTTCAAACGTCTGAGCGGGCTGTGGCGGCACGACGAAGTAGCCGCCAGGTGATGCAGAGCTTGGAAGCGTGAGCGGGATCTGGACGCTCGGAAAGCCCACGAAGCGGTACGTCACGTCCAGCCGCGATCGCGAGTGGCGAGCAGCAGTCGTCACGTCGGCGACAAACGTCTTCATGAGCAAGAGCGCAAGGATGCGGATCGTAACAGTCCCTGTGCGCTCAGCGCCAGTCTGGCGCAGTGCTGCGTGTACGTGCGCTGCAGTTGTGAGTGGCGTGGAATGGGCCGCGCGTCTGCTGCTTGGAGGCAGAACGGACTTGTAGAACGTGTCGACTGGATGTGCGAGCGACTGCTCGAGCCTGATGCTGCCAATGCGCGCTTGTGTGTGAGGCTCTCGCAGTGCGAGCGTTGCGGCGCAGTGCCCGCCACGCGCGAGGAAGAGCGCGTTGAGATCGGCATCTGCGACTGCGACAAGCGTCATTGAGCCGACATGCAGACGCTGCACTTCGATGTGGAGCGTCCGCGACGCGAGCGAGCGGAAGAACGCAGCGTCCTGGTACGTCTTGTACGTGATCTCAAAGTCCAGTGGCACGACCATCGGCAATGATGGATCATCGCCACGAGCTACGGAGAGCACAGGCGAGACCTGCGACTCAAAGTCGTAGTAGTCGCACAGCACCGCGAGTGACGCTGCGGGGGTCGAGGACTCAAACAGTAGCGATGGGTCGAGCAAGCGGAGCTCGCAGAGAACGACCTCGATAATGTTGAGTGCATCGCGCTCGTCGAGGCTGCTCGGCACGAGTGATGCTGCCGGTGCTGGCTCTTGGGTAGCGCTGCGGCTCCCCTTGCTATCGGCCATCGCTTCGCTTGAGACGTCAGGACCGTGACTCGTGCTGCCATCACCACCGTCAATGTGCGGCATCCATGCACTGCTCTTTGCAGCCTGAAGAGCTCGGACCTGCGTGAGGTACGTCGCTGCGCGGTGTTCGGCTTTGCGAAGCTTGCGCCGCAGCACTTGCATCTGCTGCGCGTGCTCGAGCGCCGCACTCGTCAGCTGCGCTTGCGCGTCCTCTTTCACGAGCGCGGTCAGCTCAGCGGCTTTTGCAACGCGCTGCTGCTGCAGTGGGTCTGTCTTTGCAGTCGTCGCCAGGCACTTGGAGCATACCTGCACTGGTGGCGCAGCTGTCGACGATGACGATGTTGCTGAGACGCTCGCCATGAACGTCGTGAGCTTGCCAGCTGCGTTCGCTTGTGCGCGCATGTCCTTCAGCGCGCGTCCAAGCGCAACGAGGAGCTCTTTGTCGTCTGGCGACGTGTAGAACCGGAGCTGGAGCTCGGCAATGTCCTGCGCCATGCGGTGGCGCTCGCACGCGAGCTTACTCTGCTCGAGCGCTTCGGCTTGTTCGACACTTGCGGCTTCGAGTGATTGGATGCGTGCACGGAGCTGCGAGTGTGTCTGGCGCGCGACGTTTACGTCCTGGCGCGCGCGCTGGAGCTCGGTATCGAGTGTCTGGATCGTCGCTTCGAGCTGCGCGATCCAGAGGTTCTTCGTCTGTAGATCGGTCGAGAGCGCCTCGAATGGTCGGGAGCTGAGCGTCGCGACCGCGTCGTGGAGCTTTGCGCACTCACTCCGCAACATGTGCGTCTCTTGCCGCAAGGCGTCGTTCTCACGCGCCAAGTCGGTCTGAGCATCGATCGCTTGCTGCTGCTCGACGAGCTGCTGTTGCGCACTGAAGAGCTGAGCTTGGGCCGCCTCGAGGTGGCTGAGACTCTGCTGATGCACCGCTGCTTTCGCGCGCAAGCGGTCCTCGAGCAAGTGGAATCGCGCTTCGAGGAGACCCATCTGCCGCGTGTGGCTCTGCAGACTGCGCTCAAGCGCGTCATGTTCGTTGGACGTTTGGTCACTGGCGACAGTGTTGCTACGTAGCGACTGGTTCTCAGCGTTTGCACTGGAGGTCTTGAGTGAAGAGAGCGCTTGCTCCTGCCGCAGTAGCTCGTTCTCGTGACGCAGGCGGTCGAGATCGAGTTCCAGCTCGCTCAAGCGCGCCTTGAGATCGCGCAAGAGTCCGATGAACTGCGGCGACTGTGTTGATCGCGACGCTGCTAGCGAGTCAATGCCATTCGCGTCGTTGAGCGATGCAGCCTCGGTCTCTGTCTGCGTGCTGCTGTGCGCTGCCTTACTCGTGCGAGCAGACGCTGGATGAGCGCACGTGGACTTGTTGGCACTGCCTCGGCGGCCCCGTCGCGCTGCCGATGTCGGTGTCGAAGCCGCACTGCGAGATCTCCCATCAACCTACAGAGGCAAGCGTTGTTCGCAGAGCCCGTGGCTGTCACGATCCCGCGACGCCCTCCTCGTACGATGCGAGAGGCAGCGGAGCTCGTCCAACGGACCTGATAGAGCCGCAGCTCAAGCTCGCGGGTCCGCGCAACGAGCACTCGATTCTCCTCGAGGAGCTGCTTTGTAAAGACATCGTTGTTTGGCAATGCTCGGTCGTACTTGACAGTCGTCATCGCTCTATGTGCACGCATGGACAAGGGCATTGTCAACGTCTGTCTCTCTGCGCTGTCGTCCACCAAGCCAAATCATAGACTATGCACGAACGCACTTGCGAAGAGCCCGTTCGCCATCATGCAGTCGTGCGCGGAGCTCGTCGTTCGCCGCGCGCACTTGCTCGTAGCGCGTTTTCCAGTCCATTGCAGCTGCAGCTTCTGCATCGTGGGTGACAACGACGACATCTGCGACCGACGCTCTCGCTGCAGCGGCTGCAGTCGAGTGCGCTTTCGAGGTCGCGAGCTTTGGTGGTCGCGTCCTTTGCTTGAGCTGTGCATGCTGTTGTTGAGGCTGAGTTGGCGCTGGTGACGCCGTGTGGGAGCGTGCCGCCGTGCGCGCTGTCGTCTCCATCGCGCTCCCACTGAGCAGTCGCAGCAGTGGCACAGACTCGTCGACGACAGTCTTTGATGCTGGCGGCTGCCAAAGAGTCGCGTGGTGCCGCGACGTGTGGAAGTTGTATGTCGCTGAAGCGACGCTGTCGTGCCGAGATCGCGCACGTGCGAGTACACGAGATCAAGATCGCCGCAACGCCAGCACGCCGTGACGTCCGTGCTTGTGTCTGCTCTTGCGCCGTTGGAGGCATGCGAGGACGTGCGACGGACGTGCGTGCTGCTACGCGGCACGTCGTGAAGCGTCGAGCCGCCACGAGGTTGTGTCGCGCCTTGTGTCGGTGTGCATCAAGGACGCGGCAGCCACAGACGTGGCGGGTTCAACCGCGCCGTCTCGCATGCTGGCGTTTGTCCGTGCGCATCGCATCGTGCGCATGGTGGACGACGATCGATCGCGACACAGCTCCACACAGCGCAAGTATGCCCAAAGTGTCGTTTGACAAGCGTTCAGACTGGACGAATGGCTTCGCTTTTGCAAGATCGCGAACTGGATCGTTCAATACAACGATCAAGTCTGGCAGCTGGCTGGCAGTTTGTATGGAGAATGACGGCTGCAGTGATGTGCCAGCAAAGTGACCGGCTCTTTTGACAATGAAAGCGGGAAATCCAAGTCCAGGGTGTGCTGTTTTAACCGATCGCAGCAGTGTACTTTGTTGTTGCGATGTGTGTTTTTGTGACCCATGTTCGATTGCACAAAAATGCAGATTTACAGAAATACGCATATGCGACACAAGCCTCGTTTTTTCAGTCGATTCAATGTTTGCCACACAATCAAGCTAACCGCTCGCTGTGTTTTTGCTGTCGTCTTCTTCTGCGTTCACTCAACAGCAGACGACGTAGCTGTGTTGCGTTGTGTGCTCCTGAACTTGCCCTTTAGCGAGCGCTTTAGGTGCTGCAATGAGTGAAGGAGGCGCGTGTGCGAGTTCACTGTCGAAGGATAAGACCAGCTCGCGTGCTAGTGAGCATGCGCTCGTCGTTTCGACGGGGCAAAGCCATACAAACGCCAAGTCGGAGCGCGGCTCGAACAGCACTCTTGCAAACACGCTCTCTCGCTCGTCCATCACGCCCCTTTCCCGCACTTATATGGGCGTTTGTATGTCGAACAGACAAGCCGCCGCGGTGACTTACGCGCGCCTTCAAGGTACGTACTGGCTCTGCCTCAACCGACCCTTTCTGCGCGGTATACACATCGTATACAGGCTATACCTCGGCGGACCACCTGGATCGTGCAGCATACTCAACACAAGTTAATTCGTAGTGTGGCGCACACGAGAAACAAAGTGGTGTGCTTGGCGCGTTTGCCGTCGTCCCTCAACTCATTCCCGAATCTCTCGCATCGGCGCCAAGGCTCAGCGCGTGTCGCCACTCGCGAAACTCACAACTCCACCAACAACTTCCCCTTTCGATCAATCGATCCTACAGCTCCCGACCAGCATGCTCTCGATGCACGCCGCACACACAGACAGCACCGCCGCGAGCACCCCGCGCACGAGCTCGCCACTGAACGGCACTGCGCTCCGCGCCTCGTTCTCGCGCCGCGCGTCCATGTCGTCGGCGGACGCTGCTGCGATCGCTGCTGCGGCGACGAAGAAGGGCGTCGACCCAAAGATCCTGAGAAAGCTCTCGGCGTCCGTGTCCCAGTGCCCCGGCCCGCGCAAGAACTTGTCGTACGTCGTGTCGGTCGAGACGCTCGTGCCCGGCGCGCGCGCGTTCCAAGAGGAGCGCGAGTCGTGTCTTGTCGTCACGCGGTCGTTCGATGACTTTATGCGCTTCCGCAAGTCGCTGCTCACGCGCGTCGGGAGCAAGTTCGATCCGTCGGTGCTGTTCTCGGTCGTCAGCCGCGGCAGCAGCGGCAAGTGCCACTGCGAAGGCCGCGGCAAAGGCTGCACGTTCGACGCGTCGTGCTCGCTGCTCGAGCGCATGCGCTTCTCGCGCATGTCGTTCCTCGGTCTCGGCACAGCGAGTGACGCCGACTTGGAGAAGCGGCAGCTCGAGATGAACAACTTTTTGCGCATTGTCTTCGCCGTGCTCCACCGCATGCAGCCGAGCGCGTGGAAGAGCGAGTGCCTGTTCCTGCGCGACGTGCTCGCGTTCCTGGAGGTCGAAGAGACGTTCTTTGAGCAGATCGAGGAGCTGCTCAAGCTCAAGAGCCGCCAACTCGGGCTCCAGAGCTGGAAAGCGCACTCGCGCGACACGTTCGGCTCGGGCATCCGGATGTGAGCTCGTCTCGCGTCCCGCAGCCGTCCCGCCCCCTCTTCACCTTGTTCTGCGCGCAAACTCAAGTACGCTCATCCTCAGCGCCGGCCGCCGATCCACGATCGAAGTGCCTCGCCCCCGCCGCCGCCACTGCTGCCGGTGTCATTTCCAGCACACCCAGCGATCCTTATTTACTCTAGCCGAGCACGCGCTCCGCCTCGACCCTCCGCAGAGATGCCGTCGAGCGTGTGCAGCGTCAACGATCCTCTTATTTATTCGATCCCTAACTATGAAAACAAACACACGTTCTCTCTCCTGCATGCGTCGCAACTCAATGCGTGCTGGGCGACCGCTGCAACAACAACTTGCCCATGCCTTGCAAGCGGCAAGAGGCAACACCGCCGGCACCGGTTGCCTCGATCAGTTCGTGTAAAAGCAGCCAGGGCTGTCAAGTCAAGTCGTGCGCGACTGGTTGAAGTTGGCAAAATGGAAAAAAGTGGGTACAGTACGCGTGCTCCTCGTCGAGTTGTGCTGCCTGCTTCGTGCCCCATGCCTCATGCCTCATGCCTCATGCCCAGCTTGAGCAAGCAAGCTCGCGCGTTGCGCAATGCTCAGCTCGCGCGCGCTGCGGAGGTGGGAACGTGACTTGGCGCAGCAGATCCATCGGGCCGTCCGGCGCCATGAAGAGCGCGCGCTGCGCCTCGGAGCGCACGAAGAACGAGCCGATGAAGCCGATCGAGTTCACCTCGATGCCGTCAAAGCGCTGGCAGCGGCGCGGAATGACAAACAGAAACGACTGCGTGAGCAGCAAGTTGTACGCGACCGGGAGCGTCGAGGCGGCGGCGTCCCCAGCAGGCAGATACGTCTTCGCGTCCAGCGCGCGCTGCACTCTCTCGTGGATCGCGACCAAGCGATCTGCCAGCCGGCGCACACACAATCGCACCAGTCGTTCAGTTGTTGCGTGCGTCCAGCAGACCAGCACTTGCCACACGATGCGAGCACATTCCGTCAACAGACAACCGCACGCTCACACACCTGCAGCTGCGAGGCTCTCGTCGTCGTCGTTGGTCTCGGTGGCGCCAATGTCGATGCGGTGCAAATAGTGGAGGAACGGGAGTTCCGGCAAGTGCACAACCTCGGTCTTCGAGTAGCTCTCGAGGCGCTCGTGGACGAACTGGAGCAGCGGCGGCTGCTCACATGTACAACCACATGAGTCTTGCGTAAGGCATCAACGGCAAGTATTATACGAGCAGAGCAAGTATTGTGGGCCGCACCATGTCCAAGCCTGTAAAGGCTGTCAGCGACGGATACGACATGAGCTGCATGTGCTTGTGAGGCTGACTAGACATACGCCAAGCAACATGCGAACAAATCCGCTGCGTAAGACGCTTTGCCATGCGCACTCAGTGCACAGGCCGCTCGGAGCACACGCACCTCGCGCCGCTCTCGTAGCCGCAGTTGAAGAACGCGAACGCGTCGAGGTCGTGCATCGCAGTCCACATCGCGCGCAAGTCGGCGCGGTTCAGCGGCGCTTCTTGCGGCTCGAACGCGATTGTCGGGAGCACCACCTGTGCGTACACGCACGTTCGAGTGAGCATTACGTGCCAGAGCAAGTATAAAGCTCCAAGCACCCATGATCGACCTACATGTTCGTCCACAACGTTGAACTTGTTGAGCACGAGGTTGTGCGTGCCGTACACTTGCACGATGAAGAGGTCGCGCTCGAGGTGCTCCTCCGCAAACGGGTCTCGGAACGATGGCGGCACGGACGATGGTGCGTGCTCGTTCTCCTTGACCGTAGCGTCAGAGGGCGGTGCAATTGCAACCGGCTTTTGAATCGGGCTCTGCGCCTGGAAGAGCAAGTAGCGCACGCCGTTGTCAGCGGCTGGCGGCAAGAGCTCGACGCTAGCAGCGATGCGCTTGAGCGCACCGGTCTGCGCCGCGCGCTCGGTCACTTCGAGCACTGTCTTCCGGAGCATGGGGATGTCGAGTGCATGTCTTTCAATCAGAATGGTGCTACTCGATTACGTCACTATCAAATACTCACCCATTGATGATGTGAGGTGACCCACACAACAATTGTGTGGCCACACAATGGAAGTGGACCACGCCACCAAAACTCGCTTTCAGCCACCAACCGAATGCTCTGAAGCATTGCGGCACCAGCGCTGGCACTCGCTAGCATCTCGCAAGCATCTCGTCGTCGCTGCGTCCGCATCACCTCGAGCGCTCGATGACGATGGCGACTGCAACTGCGAACGGCAACAAGAAGCGCAAGCTCGCACTCGCGGCGCCAGCGCCAGCCGCAGCCGAGTTCAACCATGGCTCGGAGCGCAAGAAGCAGCGCGTCGAGCAGGTCGCGTCGGTCGCAAAGGACGTCATGATCCGCTTGCTCTCTGCGAACTTGAGCTACGACGTCACGGACGACGAGTACGAAAAGCTCGTGCAGCTCACGCAGGTGCACCCAAAGTTCGACAAGCTCTTCAGCTTTCCGTCGGACACGGAGGCTGGGTGGGTCAAGCCCAAGGCAAAGAAGAAAGCGAGCCACTTGCGCGTTGTCGCGATCGACTGCGAAATGTGCGTGACTGCGCCGCTCGCGAGTGGCCAGCGCGTGTCGAACGCACTGTGCCGTGTCTCGGCCGTCGACGGCGACGACATGATCCGGAGCATCATCTCGGACTACATTGTGCACCAGCCAGAGCCAGGCTCGCGCATGCTCGACCCCAAGACCGACATCCACGGCATCACACTCGACATGATCGCGCAGTCCAAGATCTCGGTCGCGAAAGCCCAGAAGCAGCTGCTCAAGTACATCAACGCAGACACGATCATCGTCGGGCACTCGGTCCACGGCGACCTTGCCAGTCTCCGCATGGACCATCGCCGCGTGATTGACACGGCGATGATCTACCAGCGCAAGGGCGAGTCGACGCGCAGTACACCGGGTCTCAAGTGCCTCACGAAGTTCCTCCTCGACTTTGAAATGCCGGACGGGCACGACAGTACGATCGACGCGCAGGCGTCGATGCTCGCGGCCAAGTACGCCGCGCGCCACGAAGTCGGCGCGATCATTCCGTCGAGTCTGGAGCTCCACGGTCCAAAGGACCCAGCTGAGATGCGTGGCCGCGACCGTCGCAAACGCGATGACGTCGCCTCAGTGCCCCGATCGCTGCGGACGCTCGATCCATCGCTCAAGGCCGCAATGGCAGAGCAGCGCGCTGCCGACCGAGCTGCCGACAAAGCCGCTGTCGCAATCGCGCGGTCGTGCCGCTTGCGCATGCACCGCATCCCCAAGGGCGTGACGAGCCACGACATTGAGCAGTTCTTCCTCAAGACAGCAAAGATCGTGCCGACGGCAGTCGAGTCGATCCAGTGGCTCCCGAACCAGAACCGCGGGTCGTGCAACGTCACGTTCGCGTCGACTGCGCACGCGTCGCTGGCGTTCGAGACCGCGGAGCTCCCTGGCGACAAGGTCACGAAAGTCACGCTCGACTCGATCGGTCGCAGTCAGAAGAACGTCGCAGTGACGAACAGCAAGGGCACAGTGTTCTCGAACGTCATGCTCGGCGTGCTGTAAGGCACTGGGTGCGTGGGGGTTGTCGCTTAGGACAAGAGCGATGCGTTGCACTTGCACTGCACATAAGCGACAAGACCGCCGTCGTGGTGATAAATAGTAGATAGACTTGCTTGCCCTCGCTTCGCTCACAAGGTCTCTCTTGACGACTTGCTCTCGGCCACCCTTGGTGCCTTAGACATCAGCAGTCGATGGCTTGACACCACTGCTAGCTCCTGCTGTCGCGACGAGCAGTTTCTTCTTCGTCGCAGCAGCGTGCTTGTAGAACTTGGCGTCCTTCTCGGCTGCGAGCCGCCGCTGCTCGTCGAAGAACTGCTGCTCGTGCTGGAGCTTGAGCAACTCCCGCTTCTCTTTCTCCACGAGCCAGTTCTGGAGCTTCGTCTGCTTCTCGATCGCTTTGCGCGACAGCTCGAGCTCATGCTCGACGTCGCTCGCGCCACTCTTGCTCGAAGGTGCATCGGTCTTCCAGTCCGCCGCGCTGTTGCCTGGTTTGTCGGATGCCGATGTCGTGCGTCCTCGGAGACGATAGAGCAGATCTGAACCTGGCGATGCAGCTGGCGCTTTGCCTGGTGCGCCACTGAACGAACCAGGCGACCGCAGTAGTGGAGCTGTTGAGCAGCAACTGTTAGTGGAGCGACTACGGAAACTCCCGCACTATGAGGCATCGACGAGTCCCGACACGTACGTGGAGGTCGACTAGGCTTGACCACACTGCTTTTCCCAAGACCCCCGCCGCCTAGAACCCCAGACAGAGCTGCGCTCGTGCTGCTGCTTCCGACCGACGCGCTCTGGAACACGCGCGTGTGGATGCTCTTGAGCTCGTCTTCTTCGATCTCGAAGCGAAAGAAGCGATCGGACGCGTCCTTGAGCTGTCGCAGCGTACTCTCGAGTTGCTGCGCCACAGAACGAGCCACAGTGGCGCGCCAGTAGTGAGTCCCCTCGGTCTCATACGGTTCGGGATCCTTACCACCGACACTGGTAACCTCTGGATCATTCATACTCTATGTACCTGCTTTGCAAGCACCACACTTGGATCGAGCGCTGCACCGCCGCTGCTGCTGCTACTGATTGAGGACTCAGTGCTGCTTCCAGGCGTTGGTTGGCGAAGCTGTGCGATCTCGCGCTGCTGCTGCTCGATCTGGATCTTGAGGTCAGTGTTCTCATTGAGTACACGCACGAGGCGAGCGCGCAGATCGCTCTCATCCGCCTCGTCGCTGTTGTTGTTGTTGTTGCTACTGCCACAGGTCGCTCCGCTGGAGCCTTTGAGCAGCCATACAACGTCACGGAGCTGGGCGAGCTCGCTCTCGAGCTTCTCGACGTACGCAGGGTCGATCTCGCGCTGCTCGTTCACGCGCACGGTGACCATGACCTGCTTTGCGCGATCGGCAAACTTGAGCGTCGAGATCGACTCGTCGATGCAGTCGAGCGACGGCGAGAGCGACTCGTCGATGCAGTCGAGCGACGGCGAGAGCGTGGCAATGATCTTTGTCTTGGTGTTGCCGCCGAGACTGTCCTGGAGGAGCCGCGTGAGCTTCGAATCTCGATACGGCACGTGACGAGTGCCAGCAGCAGCGCCAGTGGACTTGGTAGACAGCGACGCGATGCACCGCCCGAGTGTGTGGAGACTCAGGTTGATGTTGGTCATCTCGGAGATGTGGTGCGTCTATCAGTGTCGCCATCGCGTGTGTGAGTCCCCAAGATCGCAGCAGTTCGGGTCGAGAGACTAGCGTTGGCAAGTGCACTGGCACGCACCAGCATCGCGGCTTCTGCGTTCCACTTCTCGGAGCCAGCGAGGTCGACGAGGTTGAATTTGGACTTGAGCACGGACCCGTCCTTCTTGCGCTGCTCGAGCAAGAGCTGGAAGACACTGTGGCTGCGACTACTCACTTGGTTCATATGCGTCGAGCGCACGGCGCGATGCTGCTCGCCGCACTGAAGCAATGTGAGACAGTCATGGACGCTTGCGACAGCGTACTCAGAGAGACCGTCGACATAGATGCCGTGCGCGCGGTCTTCGTGTATCTCAAGAGGCGACGGCATGTTGCTATCGCGAAGCAAGTCAAAGATCTGCTCGTTGTAGATCTGCACGAACGAGCAGTACACGAGCGCTTGCTGCGACGCCTCGCGCTGCACCACGGCGGCAAAGATGTCTTTGATCGCGCGCGGGATGATCCCAGCCGAGCTCTTCTGGAGCCCTGGGCGGTACCGCGACACGTCGGTCTCGGCACCAAACATCGTGAACGACTTGCCACTGCCAGTCTGGCCGTAGGCAAAGAGCGTGGCGTTGAAGCCTTCGAGGAACGCCTGCGTGCACTCCGACACGCGCTCGTAGACCTGCTCCTGCGTGAACGTATGGTCGAACACTGCGTCGTAGCCGCACTTGATCGTGCTCTCGGACGTTCGCACTTCGATTGTCTAGCATCAGTCGATGGAGCATCATAGACGACTGGGAGTTAGCAAGAGAAGGAGCGCGTCGTTGGCTTCGAGCAGTACGAACCTGGTGGTCGGTCGCGCGGATTGAGTGCGCGCCAGCAGTGCGCTCCTGAGACGCCTCGCGATCAATGAGCGGTCGGATGCGAATGAACACTTGGATGCTCTCGGATACGCCTCGCCGCGATGCAAGCGACGATGTTCGTGCCATCACAGTGTCTACTGCGACAGAGGTCTCTGGTGCGTCTGCAGCTGCTTTGTTTGGCATCGCTCGCACGTTGTCGCTGGTCACGTCACACGCGCGTTGCTCTGACGTCGTTGCTGGTGGCCGTAGCAGCTTGGACAATGTCTTACTTGAGCTAGAGCCGCCTCGCTTGAGCGCTCCGAGATGTGCGCTAGCAGTCGTTCGCGTCACCGGCTCGACGTCTGCGTCGCACTCAATGAGCTCGCAAAAGTGCGTCACACCCGGACTCGACCACGCGTGACCGCAGCGGCACGCTGCTGGTGCGATCGTCAGCGAAATGGTCACTCTCGCAGTCTGGAGAACGGCGACGAAGCAAGTGCGAGCTCACGTGCGCAATGCTGGCGCAGCGCTTGCTCTCGTCGAGAGTGGCGGCGAAGCGATGCGATAGTGAAACCCATACTAAAAATACGATCGGCGAGCATGGCTTCAGCGACGTGTTGAGGTCACTTGCATCGGACTCCTAGAGCAAGCCGATGTACTGCAAAACGGAGCCTGTAGGTACTTCACATCCTCGCTTGCGTGGATCGTTGGCGAGGTCCTACACTTGGATTCAAAAGCGCCCAGTCCTCCTCACGACCGGGCATCAAGTGCCTCTCGTTCTCTCTCTCTATCCCAAGTACTTGAGCGTGCGGATGATCTTGAATTGCTCTGCAGACACGACACGTGGCAGCACACACGTCCGAGTCAGTCGGCTGATCAAAGTCCCAGCTCTCCAGGCACAACCGCATAGGCATAGTGAAGCAAAGAGCGCCATGTCGGACCTGGGATCTCCATGAGCGCCGCCGTCGCAAAGCCAATGTCCGGCTTCGCCTGATTGAACTTCATCACGCGATTGAAGTCGACGAACTGGAAGTTGTCGAACTTGCGCGATGGGAGCGTGTCGTCGTAGTGCTCCATGAGCTCCTGTCGTTCATTCGTCCATGCATCCATCGATCCAATGAACACGTCAGTCCCTCTCGATCGCCCCAGCAAAGCTTCATCGTCCACAGCAGTCGGTTGCCCAAGTACGTACCCAAGGACCGTCTCCGACACCAACGACAATGATCGCTAGCGCCACCAGAGTCACCACACACAAGCAATGCCTGTCAGTATCCTATAGTCTGCTGATGTGCGCTCAACACGTGCGAGTGAGACATCGTCGCAATGGACGTACAGAGCGCGTAGTTCGAGGCTTCGACGATCGCTTGCGCGGTCTCCTTCTCGTTCGTAACCTGACCATCTAGCCGTCGCAGTCCCGCACGCATGGGCAAGCCAGTCAGCCATCGATCGCCTTTGTATATGAAGACAACACACACACACACGCACCTGCGATGATGACGAGGATGTGGTACGACCGCGTCGCAGTCACTTGGCGAATCGCTTCGTAGATGATCGGCGCAAAGTTCGTTGGACCCGCGAGTGCGACGCCCGGCGTGATCTCGTCGTAGCGACGAAGGACTTCGTCAAAGCCTTGGCACGGTTTGCCGGCTGGGAGGAACGGGAAGACGGTCTTGTCGCCTGTCGACGCGTCGCCAAAGCCAAACGTTGGGATCAAGTTGTCGTCGTCGAATGGCTGGAGCGTGCGGCCGATGATCGAGATCACGCTCTGACAAGAGAGAGAGAGCGAGGCACGGTGCCACACGTGCGAGTCCGTCAGTGCGGTCCTGTGGTGGTTAAGTGGGTGTGGTTAAGAGGAAGGAAGGGCGAGCGACGTACTTGGTACGGGTTCATCATGAACTTGCTCGGATCAATGTCGTGGAGGCACTTGCCACCGAACGAGACCTTGCCACTCCACTGTCGCGAGCACGTAACAGGGCACGGTAGAAAAGGTTGGAGCGTGAGCATGCATGCGGCTGCAGCGTTCAGCGAAGACAATCGCTTGTTCGAGTGATGAGGATGGAGGGGACGTACCGTGTTGGACTTGGTGTAGTCGATCTGGAGCAGTCAGGTCAGGTCAGGTCAGGTCAGGCGGTCAGGCGCGAGTGTGAGGGACATACAGCATGTCCAGATACATGCATACGAGTCGGGTATGCACAGGTACGTACACCAATGATGAGGTTTGACGACTCCAAGCCCTGTCGTCTGCACGATTTGATGTGCATCAAGTGTAATGACAGTCAGGGCTTCACGCACCACAGTCGATTGACAAGCTCAACGCGCACACGAAGCGCCTCAAGATCGCTAGAGCGCATCGTACCTCAGTGCTTCCTGGAGCTCCTCTGTTCATTCAGACACGAGAGACGACGAGGTCAGTTCCAGCGCTACTCATGCTGTGCGCGCGCCAGGCACACACCCACACACACATCGAGTACGCACCGAAGGTCTCATACTGGTCCGGGATCGCGCGGTTCAGGTTCGTCGCGCCGGCAGCAGTGCCCGGGACCGTCGTCGTCGGTGTGCTCGGTCCGCAGCCCATGCTTGTGCCTTGACTTGCTCTTGATTGAATGAACGAGTGAGTGAGTGACTGGCGACTTGGTCGACGAGAATCTGCCATGCGCAACTTGTCTGGCGAATTGTATGCAAAAGTAGACATGTGTTGTTGGGTTGTGGGTACGTCCCAAACGCGGTGAGAAAAAAGTGAACCCAAGTGCGCGGTACTCGAAAGCGCACGCAAACATACTTTATTCTAGTGAGAGTGCACACTTCCGTCATACCGCACCGCTTCGCCATCTCGTCCTCGCTCACATGCACATGCTCCTCCGTCCTCACGAAGCTGCTCATTATGAGTGCTTCTGCGCCACCTTGCGCGCTGTCTGTCCAAGCAAGCAAGCGCAAGCGCAAGGCTCGCGCTCAGGACTCGCTCACGAAAAAGTCGGTGACGCAGCTACTGCTCGCTGGGATGCGGTCGCCGCTCGCTGGGATCGCTACATGCGGCGGGTACAGCCACATCTCGACTGCGACCTTGCGCACTGGCACTGGCGCAACCATCCCACCGGCATACACGTCCTGGCTCGCAGTCGCTGCGCTTCTTCGCTTCCCATCTGTCGTGCTGGCCGCGTTCGCTCGCACAAAGCACTCGCTGCGCTGTCTGCGCGTCGCTTCAAGCACAGTCGGGACTCCGCGATGGCTCTGGTCGACGACGCGCCACTGCACGTGCAAAAGCGGCGACGAGATCGTCTTCATCGTCGCAACTGTGCTCTTGCTCCGCGCTGTCGCAGCGTCTGTTGGTGCGCGCATTGCGTCGAGCTCGCGCACGACTGCGTCAAAGTCCGAGTCGCTGTCTAGCAGCTCAAGCACATGCTGCCCATGCAATAGTAGTGGGAATGTACACATAGTGAGCATGCACACAAGGTGGTTGGAGATGTCATGCAAATGCAGGTATGTACCTCCATGTAGTTGACGCTGCTGTCAGTGCTGCTCTTCGCCTCTTCGTCGCCACTGCCGCTGTTAAAGTGCGTGAGGTCTTGCTCGCGCACGTGCACAACGAACGTGAGCGCATGGCGGCGCTCCGAGCTGCTGCTCCGGGCCATCACGACAACCTGGTTGCGCGTGCGCAGCATGTGGCGCTCTTGCGCTTGAGCTCTTTTGAGCTCTTTTGAGCCTGTTGTTCAGTGAGCGAGTATTCGTACTTTATCGAACGGATACTGTTTGTCCGCTTCAAGCTAGCCATGTGCATGCACCACACTCTGGCAGACATAGCACAAACCAAGTCGGTGGAGTCAAGTCCAGTCAAGTCGAGCGGTCGGTCACAACCGCACCAACACGAGCGATTGCTGGGATGACCAGCGTACTGCCGTCGCGGCCATCGCTCGCGCCTGGCAGCCATGCGCGGAATGGAGAGGTCGAGGTTCGTGTCTCAAAGGAGGACGCCGTCGTCTACGACCTCTGCCCGCCCTCGCCGCTGCCAACGCTCGACCTCTCGCTCTCGATCAAGTCGCGCTACTTGAGCCGCCACGCGCTCTCAAAGCTCAATGCAGTCGTGCGGCGGCGCACTGCGATCGGAATTGCCGCCACATTTGGCGTCATCTTCTACTTCCTCGCAGTCTTGCTCCCAGCGCGCGCCGGACGCGCACTCGCTGTGCTCTCAGCCGTGCTGTACGTCCCGAATGTGCTCGCAGCCTTCAGCTTGCTCCGCTACGACGTCGTACGCTTGCTTCCGCGTACGTACGACTTTTGGTTCAGCTCGTTTGTCAACACGTCGACGTTTGTCGTCCTCGTGCTGATCGTGGGCGACGTCCGGGGCTTTGCGATCGCCGCCGCGGGACTCGGGATCCAGAACAACATCCTTATCGACGCGAGCATCCGCGCCGTGAAGCTCTGGGTCGTGTTCAACGTTCTTGGGACGCTATGCTTCGCTGTCACCTGGCTCGCAGTTGCGCTCGAGATGATTGACGAGATGGAGCACCATGCGCTCGTGCGCTTTCGCTCTCATGAGCTCTCCGCGAAAGGCTACGTGACGGCAGGGCTCGTGACGATCACAGCGCTCGTGGCGCGCAACGTCTACCACAAGCGCCACATGTTTCGCGCACACAGCAACGCAGCGATCATTGAGTGCGTCACGTACCGCACCGATCTCCAGTACGTCGTGCGGCATGCGCGTGCAGAGGTCCGAAGGACGCCTCACACCGCACCATCGAGCACGGACAGCGTCAACGACCCAGAGTACGTGAAAGCGATGCGCTACGTCCCACAAGTTCAAGCAGTAGTCGCACGCGATACGCTCTTACGCCTTGCGTGGGTGCAGCAGACAGCGCGAACGCCTTCGCCGCGCCTCGCACTGCTGTTCCACTGGTTTGGCATTGCGTCTGCTGCAGTGACTGGCGTCTCGAGTGCTGCGACAATGGAAGCGTTTGGGACCCATGGCAGCATCGACACATCGACAAGCGGACCAGTAGCGCTCGTACTCACAGTGCTGTACTGCGGCACGTTCGCTTTGCACTTGCAGCGCACGGTGCTCAAGGCGCTCTGCACGTCGTTTGACTTTGCCTTCCTCTCGATCCAAGTCTCGCTCGTGCTCGCGAGCCTCTGCGACTTTCTCCACTGGAGTCGCGCCTGCTGCGACGTCGCTGCGTGGTGGATCTGGATCCACTGGGTTCTCACGCTCGATGCTGCGACGCCAGCGATGCGCGTAAAGCTTGGGCTCGAGCACAAACACTTTCCCGTCGCGTTGCTCGTCGTCCTCGTCACAGTGAGTCTGCTCTTGCTCTGGAAACTCCTCGGATCCGACACCATGAACCCGATGTTCGACCGCGTGCTGTGGCGCACCGAAGTCTTTGGCCACACGCTCGCAATGGAGCTCGCGCCGCTGTTCTTCAACTGCCTCGGGACAGTCAACTTGCTCACGATCCGGCTGCTCTGGCGTCTCGTATACAACGACGCGAGCGTGCTCCTCGTGCTCAACGGCGCTGTCGTGTACGAGAACTATCTCCTAGCTGCCAAGTGCAGACGATCGCGCCGCATGGGCTCGATTGTGCCATCTGAGCCACCACCAGTGCGGTTGAAGGAGAAGACCGTCTCTGAGAAGGACGGACACTTGAGTTCCGCCACGGCAGAGGACTCGTGAACTCCTGCGACTGCAGCAGGTCCAGTGGACATGACATCTCAGCAACCTCTTGGACGCCAGGCGGCGTCTCACTCCGAACGACGACACCAGACCCCACACTATGCGTGTAGATTCACTCACTCCAGTCCTAGCACGGCCAAGTCACGACAAGATGTAGTCAATTGAATGGCGGCCGTCGTCGACTGGGAAGAACTGCGATGGCGACGCTGGACTTGGGCACCGTGGACTCTTACTACCGACGCCTTGCCAACTGCTAGCGCTTGACCTGGGGTCTTACTCGCGTCGTTGATCTGCGCCTGTGTCATCATCGTGATCCCATCGCGCGGGTTCGACGTCGACAAAGGTCTGGATGAATCGGCCGACAGTCCGCATCGCTGCGCCGCTAATCGTGCACCTGGCTGCTGCAGTGGCTGCTGAATTGGTGCTGCTGTCGGGAATGGCGCGAGCTACGATGGTGCTTCGCACCTCGAGCAGATCGTTGATGACATCTCGTCGCAAGCTCGAGCAACACGCAGTGTCCTCCCTCCGCAACCGCGCGACTTATCACTCAACAAACGAACTCGAACGTGTTCGGACGGCTCTCTCTCATTGGCATTGCTCGAGCAATGCTCTCTTGATTCTGCCGCCGTTGTTGCCGTTGCTCTCTCTCTCTCTGGTTCACTTGCATCTGCGTCAGACACGAGTGGCGCCACCCTGCTGAATGTCGACGACTTGATTCATCGGACACGAAAGCCGCGTTAGCGGACTTGCTCAGCTGTTGGAGGCAGCACCAAGAGCCTTCACCAGCAGCGCTTCGATGCGCTGCATCGTGCGATTGAGCTCGGCAAGCGCGGCGGCGTTCGTTTGAAGTGTCGCGTGAACATCTGAAGCGCTAGGCATCGTAGTTCCAGGCGATGCAGCGTCGGAGCGACTCCCTGATGTGCTCTGGAGCGCATCGCGTCGAGCCATGATCGCATCGCGCACACTCGAGGCGTCTCGTGGCGCGTACAGCACGAGCTCAGGGAATGGACTTGGGGATCCTGCGGTCTGGACTTCGATCGAGAAGAGCCCAAAGCGGCGCTGCAAGAAGCCTTGCTTCACGCTCAGATCCTGGATCCGGTCGAGTGGAATGGTCTGGACCGAGCGGTTGAGCCAGCCCGACTCGCACACGATCTGCGTCGCTGTGATCCAGCACCGCTGTGCTTCAAGCGTCTTGCACAGGAGCCGTGGGATCCCGAGGAGCACTAGCGCGAGCACGATACCACCAAGTGCGATGAGCCCGAGTGGTCTGCTATGCATGTGCGTAGTTGAGGCTGCGCCAAACGTGTCATTGGACTGTGCGCTGAGCTTGATGCGCACAACGTCTTCGATCCACTGACGCGAGGCGATGGCGATTGCGATCGCGACGACAAAGACTGCTGCGATGGAGTGCGAGATGGCGCGGATGTACTTGCGCGCGCTAGCGATATCGAACTCGACGATGACGTCTTGCATTGCCGTATGTGGATGGCCGCTAAGTGTGTGCTTGGGTGAGCTGATGGCGGCTGTGCGTCAGAGATGGCGAATCCGCCAATGCAGACGTGTGCTTGAGGTCGTGCTGAGACTGGAGGCTTAAAGTGTCCTTGCTCAACGCAACGTGTTTCCACACGCACGTGGCGCAAGCAGAATGATGGCACGAGACGCAGTCATTCTCAATGTAGACGCGAGAGACAAGAGCATCAGTCTTTGAACGCCATGAACCCGATGTTCGACCGCGTGCTATGGCGCACCGAAGTCTGTGGCCACACGCTCGCAATGGAGCTCTGTTCTTCAACTCCTCGGGACAGTCAACTTGCTCACGATCCGACTGCTCTGGCGTCTCGTATACAGCGACATGATCGAGTTGCGCGATGACAGCAACGGCGCTGTGCCTGGGCTTGTTGATCACTTGATTCGCACTACGCCTTCAAAACACAATATATAGGTGAGAATGCTGAGGCAATCCTGCCATTGGTGTGTTGACGCGAGCGGCGAGCGACACAAACCAAACCAAACCAAACATCATCGGAATGCCAGTGACGTGGGACGACGATGCACAGACCGATCCCTTGACGATCGCAGTGCGCTTTGACTGCACGTGCGACGCCCATGCGAGCGCATGGCAGTTCGTCCAGGAGCTGGCGCTTGGTGTTGCAGCTGCGCCACCACTGCTCGCAGCATCAAGCAGCAACGCGCCTGCCGACCCAACAGTCGCTACTACTGGGTTGGTTCGCACACGCGTGCTCTCGCTGCCCGAAGCGTTCTACGCGCTGACATCTACAGCGAGTCTCGCTGCGCCACTAGCGCTCGGCTCACACGCGCAGGTCTACGCGCGCTTCTCGCAGCTCTCACCACAGCACTTTCAGCGCCACTACGCTGTGCACGTCCACTTTCGCTCGCGCGGATGGTGCCTCAAGTCTGGACTGAACTACGGCGGTCACTACGTGCTCTACCGCGGCGCAGCGAGTGCGTACCACTCCGAGTACATTGTGTACGTGCGCTCAGGAGCCGCTGACGAAGCGCTGTCGTGGGGCGTCGTCCAAGCGCTCACGCGCGTCGCTGCCGACGTGAAGAAGACTGTGCTGCTCTGTGACGTCACTACCACTGCCCAAAGCGACTCGGACATATCGACAGACACGTCTGTAAGCAGTCGTAGTAGCGCTGTCGATGGCACTGCGTTGCTCACACGAGGCACATACAGTTTGTATGGACAGCGCGTCACAGTCGCGACGACTGCGATTCGCTTCTGGGACGTCTCCGCAGCTGCAGTGGATGCTCCACCACCTGGACGAACTGTGGCCGAGTCCTCACTGCGCTTTGCGTTCCAGTCGCAGCCTATGGTCCAGAAGAAGCTCAAGCGACCAGCAACGACGAGCAAGCGACCCAAGACTGCAGGAAGAGCAGCAACGTACTGAGAATAGAGACTAAGCCCGTAAACAACAACCGCGCGGATCCGTAGTTACTGGTCCTAGTCTTACGTGCTACCCCAGCACGAGCTTCTCCATCACGAGTCCTGCTGACGCGCCAAGCACGAGCCCGAGGTTGAGAAAGAAGCTCGTGAACGGTCCTGCGAGCTGTTGCTCGTCGGTGTGGACGCTCTCGTTCACAAAGATGATCGCGAGCGTCCCAACGTAGCCGTTCGAGTGCCCGAGGACGGCGACTGCGAGCACGGACCAGACGTCGCTCGTGAGCCAGTAGCCTTTGACAATGCCAACAAGGAGCGGCACGAGTGCAAAACGCGCGAGCACAACGATCCAGATGTTGTGCGGCGTGAGGCCGCAGCGGTAGCGCACCATGAACCGCCCGATGCAGTCGCAGATTGAGAAGATCGTGAGGAGCACGAGCGACCACCAGCCGCTCGCTTGCAGCGACGGGAAGTTGTGCGTCCGGATCTCCGTCACGAGCGGCGGCCAGAGCGCGAGGCTGCACACAAACACGAGCGTGATCTGTACTTGGAGATGCGCGACTTTGCGCAAGACGGTCCACTTGGTCGGTGGAGCCCCGTCCAGTGTCGTCGCATCGCTCATGGGCGAGGACGCGCCGGCAGCGTCATGGCTTGGACGGTGGTGCACTGGCGCGAGCAGATGCGCGGCCTCGGTGAGCTCAACGCCGTCGGTCTCGAGCGGCGCGAGCACGCACGTCTTCGTGAGCTCAAGGCGCAGGACTTGGAAGTACGCGGCGATGCAGAGCGCGATCGTGAGTGCGCCAGTGTAGAAGTACAGGAGCGTCGAGAGCACGAGTTTGTCGGGCGGGAACACGAGCTTTGTGAGGTCGCGGTAGAAGCTCCCGATGAGCGAGCTGAGCCCGACGCCGAGCTGGAAGCTCTCCTGCACGCGCAGTGGGTACTGCGACACGAGCGCGATCGTCGAGCTGTCAATGAACGCAGTTGCGACTGCGACGGCTGCAGTGCTACCGAGCACTGCGACTGCGTTCGCATGCTCGGAGCTCAAGAAGAAGTACGACGTTGGGATGAACGCCAATACCGCGAGCTGGCCGAGGAAGCCACCGACGATGCGGCCAGTGTACCACGGCTTGCCGAGCATCACGACCAAGAGCGCAAGCGCAATGAGGTTCGTGTACATGAACGTCGACGTGAGCGCAAACTCAATGTTGTAGTCTGGAAACAGCATCTTCCAGTAGTCCACAGGCTGCGTGAGCGCCGAGAACGGGAAGAGGTACCCAATGCCCACGAGCGCAAACAGCACGCTCGCAGTGCGCTCGTCGCGCGCGCGCTGCTCGCTCGTGACGCTGCTGACGACACCGCCGTCTTCGAGCGCAAAGCTCGATCGTTGTTGCTGTGGAGTTGGCGACGCATGTGCGCCGTAGCTCAGCGGCGCGCGCGCGAACGACGGCGTCTGCGGCAGCGGTGAGAGCATCGCAACACTGCTCTCGAGTGGCTTTTTGATGGAGAATGGCTACTGGTCGTCACTCAAGGCAGCCATTTCGTCTTGTGCAATGTATGCCGATCCAACCAACCGGGTGTCATGATAATGAAGAAAACAAGGGAGCGACATCCACCAGCTTCACGCTTTCGACCACAACGCTTGGAGCGACGCGCGCGCCTGTGCGTCTGCTGGAGGTAGTTCTCGTACACAACGACGCCGTCGAGCAGCAGGAGCACGTCGTGCTCGAGCGTCACGGCGCGCCAGACGAAGCGCCAGTTGAGCACGCCCATGGTCGCAAAGCAGTTGAAAAACACGGACGACCACTTGAGCTCGAGCTTGTGGTGCCCAAAGACCGTTGCGTGCCACATCACGCGTCGGTACGGCTCGCTCGCACCGACGTCAGTGCACACGACGAGGTACAGCAGCACGAGACTCGATGTCGTGAGCACGAGCAGCACTGTGATTGTGTAGCACTTTGAGATACAAAGCTGGCGCTTCGTCACCGGCGGGAGTGCGTCGAGACAGAGGAGCCAGTGGGACCAGATCCAGGACGTCGCGACTGCGAGCACGTTGTCAAACGCCCAGTCGTAGAACTGGCACGCGCAGATGTGGATGGCTGTGATCTGGAGCGAGAGGAATACAAAGTCGAACGATGTCACGAGCGCGCGCAGGAGCGTGCGCTGGTAGAGCAATGCACAGAGTCCGCAGTACACGAGCGTGAGCGCAAAGCCAGCGTAGTGGACGTGGGCTTCGAGCCGCGAGCACGAGTGGAACGCTTCGAGGTTGAAGAACGCTGAGCTCGCAAACACACACAGCGGAACGCGACCGAGCCACGCAACAACGCGCGTCCTGCAGCAGTAGCGACTCGAGACCGCGGCTGTTGTAACGAGCCACTCGCGCGCGGATCTGCGTAAGACCGTCTCGCGCGCGTCGATGCATCCTATTGACTGGACGTACTGCAGCGCTTTCACGTGCTCTGGTCGAGGCATCACAGGGCCGCGTCTTACTGACCGGTCGATCTGCCGCTGCTGCTGACAATGGTGACGATGAGCCACCGAAGCACAGGCAACGATCTGGAGGTTGGTGCGGTACGAACTGCACTCGATGATCTCCAGCCGCGCTGTCGTGTCGAGGATGCTGCGACGGCGGTAGATGTTGCGCGCAATGAGCGCAATGACTGTCGCGAGGCCGTTCGTTGCGAACGCCACAGCGGGGAGTTCGTGCGCTCGGTAGTGCACGAGTGAGAAGTCCTCGAGTCGATCGACGAGCGAGAACGAGACTGCTGCCCAGACGACGCTGTAGAGCACGAGTGCAACGATGTTGAACAGCTGCGTCGATCGAATACGGCGGATCGCTGCGTCGATCATCACGTTGAGCTGCACGCCAGACCAGAGTCCGAGCGCCAGCACCCCGCGCGCGTCTTGAAAGAGCAGTCCGAGCACTGTCGCGACGCAGATGTTCACGCAGCTGGAGAACCAAACGTTGTACGTGTGGAGCAAGAGCCGCACGACATCGTACCGCAGCGAGCTTGCGCCTGCGAAGACAACTGGGAGCCAAAGCGCTAATCCCACTGGCGCGATGACCTGCCCAACGCTCGCTGGGACTGCGAGCATCACAAGCACAAACATGTTTGCGACGAGCCCAGTGACACCGAGCGTGCGTCGGCAGCTCGTGAAGCGGTCAACGCACTGTGCAGCAAATGGACTGAGGAAGCGCGACTTGAGTGAGAGCGAGAAGTCGAGCACTGGGAGCGCATGCGGTGGCCGGAGCTCGTAGCACCACGCGGCGTCTGCATTGACTAGACCTGGGGCTGGCACGACGACACCAGCAAGCGCCATTGTCGTGACGCGAAGTCGTTCTGGCCACGTCGCTGCACTTGAAAATAGTATGTCGTGTGACTGTGTAGTGACAGAAGCGAGGGATCCAGTAAGTACGATTCCTTCCCTTTTTCACTATTGAGCTTGCGGCAGTTGCAGGACATACTGTATTCAAGTCAAACCGTCTCATGGCATCACATCTTGCACCTCGACGAAAGAGCAGCTTGGGGTGAACATGCTGCACTCGCTGTACATCATCAACAAGTCGGGCGGGCTCGTGTACCAGCAGGACCTGAGCAGTGCCGCCCCGAAACTCAGCTCGAACGACCACCTGCGTCTCGGCTCGACGTTCCACAGCATGCACGCGATCGCAGTGCTGGTGCGTCTCACGCGCTCATTTGATCACTCGTGTGTGCGCGCGCGCTCTCACGCACCCGCGCGTTGTTGCATGACATGTACGCTTGCTGTAGGCGTCGCCAGTCGCAAGCGGCGGCATCGAGATGCTCGAGACCGATACGTACCGACTGCAGTGCTTCCAGACCCCCACAGGTCTCAAGTTCTTCCTCACAGCGGCGCTCGGGACGCCAGATCTCGACGCTGTGCTGCGTACTGTCTACGAGCTCTACGTCGACTACGTGCTCAAGGTACGCGCGACCGCTGCTGCTCTCTCTCTCACGCACACACACGCGCACTTGGTCACTGCTGCACAATGGCGCACTTACACTCTCATGTGCGCGCACGCACATGCACGGCAGAACCCGTTCTACGAGCTCGAGATGCCGATCCGCTGCAGTCTCTTCAACGCCGGTCTCAAGACGTTCGTGGACAAGTTCAACTACGACAGCAGTCGCCGGCGTCCGCAGCCCAACGAGCTGTACTGACCAGTACATCGCTAGCTAAGACATTTAGTCATTCGCATGCTTGTTCGTTCATGAGGCTGTCTGGCGACTCGTCGCCTGTGTAGGCTCGACGAGTGCTCTCTCGCTCGCCCCACCTTACGACTGCTTGACGGGATCTCCATCTACTGTCTCCTCACTGGCGAGGTCGCTCGGAGCGTTGAGCACAAGCGCACCGTCGCCACAGAACCGATTCGCGCGCCAACTGCCTTCGTAGAACGTCGTCTTGCTCCCATCGCCCGCAGTCACGCCGGTCGCAAACGTGAACCGCCCGTGGCCGTGGCACTGGTCGTCCTTCCACTCGCCGTCGTACGTGCTGCCATTGGCGTACGTGCACACGCCGCGTCCGCAGCGCACGTCCCCGACCCACTTGCCGCAGTACACGTCGCGCGTCCGAGCGTACGTGCACGTCCCCACGCCATTGCGTTTGCCATTGCGCCACGCGCCAGTGTACACCGTGCCGTCACGAAGCGTTGCGACGCCGTGGCCACTCCGGCGTCCCGCAAGCCACTGTCCCGTGTACGTCTCACCAGTTGCAAAGTGCTCGCTTGTTCCTTCGCCTTCCGGCAGACCGTTGACACTGAGAGCGCCAGTGTAGCTGCACATGCCATTGCCGTCGTCGAAGCGCTCAATGCGGCCATGTGACACTGAGTCGTCGGAACGCCACGTCGCCATGAGCTGCGAAGCGTCCGAGTACGTCGTCGTGCCGCTGCCGCACTTGACATCGTCGCACCAGTGGCCATCATGCGTGACTTCGACGCGCACCTTGGGTGGCGCGCTGTCGGATGCCACACCGCGCTGGTGAATGCCGTAGCCATGGCGTTGGTCGCGCAGCCACGCGCCAACATACACGTCGCCATTACTGAATGCCATCGTGCCCTGTCCGCATCGCTCGTTGTGCTCCCACTGTCCGTCGTACACGTCGCCGTTTGCGTACGTGCACTTGCCTTGACCATGGCGTAGCACAGTGCCACTCAGTGGCGACTGTAGCGATGCTGATGTTGCGAGCACTTCGCCGATGTACACGTCGCCGTTCGCGTATCGCTTCGTCTTGATCGGGTTTGCATTCGCTGCCGCTGTGGCGTCGTCCTCGAGACCGTCGACAAGTGGTTGCGGTCGCCAGAAGTGCAGCGCACTCGTCGTATCGAGCAGTGCGTTCGTGTGCGGGTCGACGCCACCAAAGACGTACATTGCCTTTCGGTCGCTTGATGCAATGCTAGCGTGTCCCATGTAGCTCTGGAGTCCAGCGTTTGGGATCACGAGCTCGCGCACGGAGCTGTGAGCAACATCGAGCAGCACGCACGACGTTGTTGGGATCGATGGACACTCTATCGAGTAGCCGCCGTAGATCAAGACGACATCGTGCGCGAGCTTGGCGTGCGTCTCATCGACTGCGTCCGGTGCGATGTCGTCGCTAAAGAGGACGACTTTGCCACTCGACTCGTCAATTGGCAGTACGAGCAAGAGTGCCGTGCTGCAGCAGCGCGCAGTCAATGCTGAGGATCCTCCTTGAGCCAGCAAGTTGTCTGTCGAAGACGACGGCGACGGCGAGAGCGAGAGCGTCGACCACGCATTCGCGACAACGTCTAGCACAAACACGTCTGCGAGCATCGGCCCGCTTGGCGATGGCGACTGCTTGCCGCCGAACACAACCACGCGACTGCCGTCGTCGCCAAGAG
Organism: Globisporangium parvum; assembly: GCA_023333885.1. Lineage (NCBI taxonomy): Eukaryota > Oomycota > Peronosporomycetes > Pythiales > Pythiaceae > Globisporangium > Globisporangium parvum. Next base: position 26,988 of record JAASFT010000091.1, read on the forward strand.
ACACTGCGCGGTGGTACGCAAGCGGCAGTGGACTCGAGCCTGCTGGTGCAAGTTGGACCCACCGCGGTGCAACTGAACTTGAGCTTCGAGATGGTGCCACCTTGCCGCTGCTCTCTTCAGGCGACGCAGGATCTGCGTTATGCGTTGTCTCGAGCACGAGGACCCAGACATCTGACAAGAACTTTCCACTCGTGTCTCGGCCTCCGAGAACAAGCACAGCTTCGTCCTTTGGTCGGTCTTCTGTACCACTTGCTGTTGCTGCGTACTGGACCCGAGCGCTCGCGTGCCACGCGCGTTCGCACGGCACAGGTGTCGACGATACGTCTCCATACTGTGGTGTAGCTGAGTGGCATAGCTCTCGACAGTGCAGCACACTCTGGCTAAAGCTCAACTCGTGCACGTCATTCAAGCACAACGGACGCTCGTCACTGCCAAACGGCACCGCACTGTCGAGTCCAATCCGCTCACCGCCAAACGCGTAGGCATTGTCACCGACCGTGACGATCGAGTGCCCAATGCGACTTGCAAACGCGCCGTCAATGTCGTAGCGCTCAAGCCACGCATGCGTGCGCAAGTCAAACAGGTCGAGGCGCGAAGTCGCTCGTAGCGCCTCGAACGGGAGCTCGCGTCCGCCAACGAGCACTGCGCTGGACCGGCAGCAGTGTCAGCGAGCAGTCACGCATGTCAGCGAACCAAAGAGGATGATGGCGAGGCCGTCACGGATAGCGCATTGCCGTACATGTGTTTGTTCAGAAGTCCAGCGCATGCGCCGGAGAGTGCGTACTGCCGGTGCGGATAGAGCTCATGCTCTTGCTGCATCCCGCGAGCAGCGTGGGCACCCCATGGAGTGTACTCGCGCGCCTACGATCCTCCCACACAGGTATCACAGCCAAGTGAGCGCGTGCGCCATTGACAATGCGAACGGCATCAAGAAGATCGCAAGGACACACTCACATGCAGCGCCTTGAGCTCTTGCGGTTCGCCTGCCATGGCGCAGCCACGTATCAACGTCCTCGCTTCCGAGTCCGACGTTGTCTGTTGGTACGAAGCGAGCCGTGCGTGGCGCTCCCATCAACATCGCCGTCAGGCGGGAAGAGCCGCGCTGCCAACTGCCGCGAAGCCGCCGCGACTCTTTGCTCGCTCATTTGAAGCGACGAGAGCGACAGAAGAGACAAGCCGACGCGCCAGACGCACGCTCATCTACACGAAGCAGCGCAAGCTAGGGAACAAGCAAGCAGGACGATGCCAGCGCTGCCATCGTCGCCGCGAGCCACGCAGGCAATGAACGCACTGCCTGCAAGCACGGAACGACTGATGCAGTACGACGAGCACGTGATCGACCTCGACGAGCTCGAGCGGCGCCTCTCGACGCACCGCGATACAGGACTGTCGTCAGACTACGTTACGCAGTGCCAGAGCGAGAGCCCGCGCCTGAACTTGCTCCCTCTTGACGCTGACGTCGGACACGGCGGCATCCATGAGCTCGTCGGTGTGTTGCGCGACGGCAGTTGGCTCCACACGCGCGCGGAGAACTTGGTCCCTGGCGACGTGATCACGCTCAAAGAAGGTCAGTGTGTACCCGCTGACGTGCGTCTCTGCGCGTGCGTCGACATGTGGGTCGATCAGAGCGTCTTGCTTGGGAAACGCGAACCGGAGTCGCGCGACGCGACTGCAACGTCGGTCTTTGACCAAGTCGCCGACACTGCTGTGCCATACATGGAGGCGCGCAATGTCGCGTTCTACGGCACGACAGTCACGCGCGGCCATGGCAAAGCGATTGTGATCCGAACTGGTGCGTCACTGTGCGCCTGGGCATGAGCGTCCGCACTCGCTAACGTGTTCACGCACTCACTGACCTCGCCACACTTACGTCGACGCCATGTCTGTCCACGCAGGCGAAGACACGGTGCTCGGCACGATCTCAAGCGCGCTCTTGCGCAAGAAGCGCGAAGGCGCAAAGCGCGGCGGCGAAGTCCCGCTCACTGAGAGTCTTCGGACACAGTTCGAGAGCGTGTACTGCCCCAGCGACCTCTTGCCGGCAGCAATCACGCGCGTCTCAGCGCTCGTCGTCGAACACGCAGATGTGATCAAGCGCACGGTCATCTCGGCGTCGTTTGGCGTGAATCCGACTGTGATCATCGAGCTCGAAGACGTCGTTGTCGCGAACGAGACGAGCGCAGAGGAGCTCGAGCGCGAGATCGCGCTCCAGATGCTCAGCTACTGCCACGCAAGCGAAGACGCTGCAGTGTTTACGAAAGCGCTTGGCGCGTGTCGCCACCGCGTCGAGAACGCGTCGTTCAGCGGCGCAGACGCAGCAGCAGCAGCAGGAGCTGGCAGCGCTGCCTCTCCAAGTAAGCAGCGCGTGCCAACACTGCCAGCCTCGTCGCCGATCGCAGCGCCGGTCGTGATCGATCCGATCCGTGACCAGACTGCGATCCTGCGCTTCTGTGCACAGTTTGGCGCTCAGTCACCGCGCAACGTGAGCAACGGAAGTCGCAAGATGCGCTACTCGACGCTGTTGCACACACACGTGAGCGGCTGCGACGTCTACGTGCACTTTGACGAAGAGTGCGGCGCGCACGTCGTACTGCTTCAAGGTCCAGCACGCGAGATCCTCTCGCGATGCGGCAAAGTCCGGCGCGACGGCGGCGCGATGGCGCCACTCGAGACACCGGACTTGCAGAAGATCCAGGACATGGTCATGGACCTCGAAGCGCGCAATGAGACCGTCGTGAGCTTTGCGGAGCTGTACTTGGACCCAGCGGTGTACCCAGTTGGTGTGAAGTTTGACATCGAGACGTTCAACTTCCCAACGTCCAACATGTGCTACCTCGGGTCGGTCGGTCTGATTGAGAAGCTCCAGCCCGAGGTCGTGCTCATGGGCTCGTTCGCGCGTGCCGCAGACGTACGCTTGTTCATCGCGACAGTCGGCCGCGAGTACGCGGAGGACAACGCGCCGTACCTCGTTGACGACGACAGCGACGACGTTGTGCAAGACACGCTCGACGACATTGACACGGACGACGCTGGCGACAGCAGTGGGCACCAGCGCGTACGAAGTGTGTGCAAGATCCCTGTGCGCTTGCGCGAAGCGTCAACGGGCGAAGTCATGGATGTCGAGGCGTGTGTGTTCCGGAGTAATGTGCTGTCGATCTCAAACACGCTGAGTCAATGGCGCCAGATTCTGTCGCAGCATGCAGTCGTAATCTTCGACGGCTGCTCGCCCGCACAGCTCGACTTGCTCGTCGAGACGTTGCAGGATCTCGGCGAGTGCGTCGGACTCGTGGCGTCTGGGAGCGCAAATGCCCTCGCGCTCTCGAACGCTGACGTCGGCTTTGCGATCCCAGCGCAAGAGGCGATTGACTTGAGCGAAGAGGCAGCAGACGTTGTGCTAAGCAGCGTGACGTGTCCGCGCAGTGACGCAATTCGACTCATTGACGCAGTGAAGAAGACTGTGCTCGCACCAGCAGCGCGCAGCAGCAGTGTCAGTGGCGCAGATGCCTCTGCACTCCGCGTTGCTCCGCTTCCGAGTGCAGCAAAAGCGAAGAGCGTGGTCGTGAACTTGCTCCGCGAGAGCGTTGCAGCTGGGCGACTCCTTGGACTGAGTGAATCGGACCTCAAGGCGTGCTTTGACGCAGCCGTCACAGGTACGGAAGACCGTCGCGTGCGAGTTGGGGCAATGCATCGCGCCGCTACACTTGAGGCGCTTCCACACTGTTCGGTACCGCTCACAGTATTCATGATGTGGCGCTGCTGTGTCTCGTCGGTCACAGACACGCCAGTCCTTGCGAGCTTCGGTGCCGTGAGCCCTCGCAGCAGCAGCAGCAGTGGTACACCACCGAACGCTCTCAGCCGCATCAACCCCGGAACACCAGCTACGAGCTTTGCGCTCGCACCGCCGAGTCCGTCCAAGTTCCCGCCAAGTGCGTTCCGTAGCGCAGGCGTGCTGCTCACGCCAAGTGACGACGTTGCGCACGCTGCAGTCTCGAGCATCTAGCAAGCGGGACGTGTGTGCGATGCTGCTCAAGAGGAGTACATGCACAAGAAAGATGATGATGATGATGCACATGACTTGATGAATGAACGGACACTACAGGTTGACCATGGGATTCTGCACCAACGCTGCTTGCGAGTAGTGCATTGCACAGTTCTACTGGAGTACAATGCAATCGATCGCCAAGCGTCCGACCTACGACTGCCGCCTTGCTTCCTTGGGGCGTTGTGCCTCTGTATGCGATGGCAAATCAGGTTGCTGCGTACTCGGGGTGCTTCGAGCAGCTTCAGCCGGCGACTTCACGCTGGAGCGGCGCGATAGGCGCTCAGCCGTCTGCTGGAGGTAGATGCCGTACTCAACCGCGCCATCGAGGAGCAGAAGCACGTCAGTCTCAAGCGTCACGGCACGCCAGACGTGCCGCGGACTGAGCGCTGTGACCGTTGCCACGCTGCTGAAGAAGACGTTTGACCACTTGATCTCGATACGATGCCGGCCAAAGACCATCGCGTGCCACATCACCTGCTCGTACGCCTCACTCGACCCGACGTCAGTGCACATGATCAAGTACATTAGCACGAGAGCCGAAGTGCAGAGGAGTGTGAGCGCCGCGACCTTGAGGCGCGCAGTGACGCGGAGCGTGCGCAGCATCACAGGCGGGAGAGCGTCGAGACAGAGGAACCACTGTGCCCACATCCACGACGTCACGACAGCAAGTACGCTCTCGGGTCGCCAGCTGAAGAACTGACAAGTGCACACGTGCATTGCGAGCACCTGTACGGCAAAGAAGACGAAGTCGAACGTCGTTGCCAGTGCGAGCAGGAGCGTGCGCTGGTAGTGCAGCGCACACAGTCCGCAGTACGCGAGCGTGAGCGCAAAGCCTGCGTAGTGGACGCTCTCGTGGGGCTGCGAGTGCGCGTAAAGCTGCTGGAACCGGAAGGCAGTCGAGACTGCGTACATGCTCAGTGCTGCGTACTGGAGCGCCACGATCGCAACTCCGACCGTGCTGGAACGTAGCGCTATGCGTCCCGACAGCCACTCGCGCACAGATCGTCGAAGCACAGTGTCACGGGCATCGATGCGTCCAAGTGGCGTGGCGTACAGCAGCGGCTTCATGTACGCTGGCGTTCTCGGCACAACAGAACTCGAGCGTGGCGCTTCCTGATGCGGCGGCGCTGCTGCGAGTGAGTAGATGCGGAGGTCCGTGCGGAACGTCGCGCACTCGATGACGCTCAAGCGCTTTCGTGAAGACAAGATTCCGCGTCGACGGTACACGTTCCGGCAGATGAACATCGTGGTCGTGACGATCCCAGTCAACACGAACGCGCGTGCAGTGAGCTCGTGGTTGCGGTACCGCACGAGTGCAAAGTCGGCGAGTCCGTCCACAAGCGAGAACTTGAGCGCGGTCCAAACGAGCGCGTACAAAGCGATAGCGATGACGTTGAAGAGCTGCATGGACCGAATGCGGCGGATGCTCGCGTCGATCGTGATGTTGATCTGGATGCCGGACCAGAGCGCGAAAACAGCGATGCCGCGCACGTCGCCAAGGAGCTGTGCGATCACAACTGCGACGCTCAAGTTCACGCAGCTCGAGAACCAATAGTCGTACGTACGGAGCAGGAGCCGTGCCATCTCGGGACGCATGGAGCTCACGCACTTGACGACGACTGGGATCCATAGGATCGATGCGATAATCGCAAAGACGCGTCCAACGCACGTTGGTACCACGAGTGCTGTGGCAACGAGCGCGTTTGTTCCAAACGCACACGCCCCCATCGTATGTCGGTAGCGTGCGAGTGCGTCAACGTAATGCGCTGCGCGACGGCTGAGGTAGCGCGACTTGAGCGATACCGAGAAGTCGAGCACGGGGAGTTTGCGTGGCGGGTGGAGCTCATAGAGCCACATCGCGTCGCTTTTGTCATCGTCGTTCGCCAGTTCATCGGACAGTGCTGGTGCAACCGTCGTCGGCACAACGCTCGCGAGCGGCATCGCGACGCCGCGCGAAGTGTCGAGGACTGATAGACCGAGAGACAGCGTACGCATGGAGTGTCCTCTTCGCGAACAGGCCCTGTTGGTTCAAATTTAACTTCCCAGTGAGCCTCTTGCTTCTCACGACTCGAGCTCGCGCGGCAGCGACGACCAAGAGAGCGCGCGCGCGTCGATATGCATGGAAGGTGGAGTTCTGTGCTAGTGACGTGCATTCCAGCGTGCACCCATGTTGAAGCCATTGGCAAAGAAAGGTGGTCACGTGCCAACACTCTGACTGATGAGATCCAGTCGCTGCGCTTGCTGCGCTCCTGCCGCTCACTTTTACACTTGCGTCCGCTCGCCCAACCACAAGACAAGCACCTCAAGCGACTGCTATGGCATCGGCTCCTCCGCTTTCGCCGCCACCACTGACTGACGAGCGCGCGCTGCTCGACTCGAGCAACGACGCCGCGAGGGACTTCGACGTCGAGTTTGACTACGCGACGGGCTACGACTACGCGTGCTGCCTCGTGACGTCTGTGAGTGCGCTCGTGACTGCTGGACTCGCGCTGCTCTGCGTGCCGTGCATCCAGACCGTCGTGCGCAAAGAGGTGACGTCGCAGCGATGCAAAGTCACGTCCAACCGCGTCGTGCTCGAGTCTGGGTGGCTCAACCGCTCGACGCGGTACATCCCGCTCGACCGCATCCAGGACGTGAACGTGCGCGAAGACATTGTGAAGCGCCACTTTGGGATCGCCGGCGTCGAGATCCAGACTGCCGGCGTCGGTGTTGCGCACATGCCAGAAGCCTTCTTGCTCGCGCCGCGAGACGCTTCGGCTGTGCGCCGCGCGATCATGCAGCGCCGCGACGCGCTCATGTTTCGTCGCAGCCATGCGCCGCCGCCGCCGACAGCACACCACGATGACAGTGCGACGAAAGCAGTGACAGCGGGTTACGACAATGCAGTCGTGCGCGAGCTCCGCGAGCTCAAAGACTCGGTACTGCGCATTGAAGCGCAGCTTGGCGCGCATGTGCACGCTCGCAGCAGCAGCCCGAGCGACAGTGTGATCAAGCCCGAATGAGCGACGTTGCATACTTGCTTTGAGTATGTGTTGCGACCTCTTCACTACATTTCGTTTGGTGATGAAAACGCGGTTTACCTCTGTTTTGTCACTAGTCTACCTCACAGTCATTCTCAAACGACAAAATGGGAGACACCAGTGGTGCTGCGCCAGTGCCGGTGCACGTCGTGCTGCCAGCGTCGATCCTCGCACAGTCGCCATCGGCGCAGGATGGCATCTCGGCGAGCGTCGAGCGCGCGCACCGGTTCTTCGGCTGCGAGCTGATCCAAGAAGCCGGCGTGCTGCTGCGCTTGCCGCAAGTCGTCATGGCGACGGCGCAGTCGACGCTCCAGCGGTTCTACTACCGCAAGTCGCTGCGGGACTTTGACGCGTTCCGCGTCGCGTCAGCGTGTCTCTTCCTCGCAGCGAAGGTCGAAGAGCGTCCGAAGCGCATGCGCGATGTCCTCTCAGTCTTCTACGCGCTCTACAAGCGCCGCAAGTGCAACAAGACCCGTCCGCAGCAGCAGCTCCTCGACTTGGACAGCCCGACGTACAGCGACTGGCGCGACTGGCTCGCGCTCGTGGAGCGCCAAGTGCTCATTGACTTGGGCTTTAGCCTCTACAACGTCATGGAGCACCCGCACAAGTACATTCTGTACTACGTCAAGATCGTCGACGGCAGCGACGCGCTAGCGCAGCGCGCGTGGGGCTACGTGAACGACAGTCTCCGCACCGACCTCTGTGTGCGGTACCGCTCGGAGGTCGTCGCGTGCGCTGCGATCTTCCTCGCGAGCCGCGTGCTCCAGGTGAAGCTCCCAGACGATCCGCACTGGTACGCGCTCTGCGGCGTTGACCGTCGCGCGCTCTACACTGCGAGCGCTGCGATCATGGCGCTTTACAGCATCGACAAGGTCACGTGGCTCGAGCCGCTCACCGCTGTGAACCCGTTCGCGGTCGACGACACTGATGCCGATGACGAGGACGACGATCTAGTGAGGACTGGCGATGGCAGTAGTGCGCCAGAGCCACAGGAGCTCGCAGCGCCAGCGGTCGTGATGGCGATCGGTGCGACCGCTGACGACGCGAAAGCCCTCGATGCGACTGTGTCGCCAGTCGGTCCAGAGAGCGCCGTAGTGACTGCGTCAGCAAACCTGGAGCCTGCGACAGAGCTTGTCGGTCCGAGTGTCGAGACTCGATCCGTCAGCTCGGTGCATCGTGAAGACGCAGCAGCGTCAGAGCGACCTAGAGACGACCGAGTCGAGAGGTCTCGGCGCTCGCATCGGACGCCAAGTAGCTCCCGCAGTCGCAGTCGACAGCGCAGTCGACACACGCGTCGTGATCACAGCCCCGAGCACCGGCGTCGTCACCATCGGAGCCGAAGTCGCTCGAGCGATCGCCGTCGAGACCGCGATCGCAACAGCAGCGGGAGCAGAACCTCGCGCCGCCGCAGTCGCAGTCGCAGCGCGAGCCGAGGTCGCCGGTATCGCTAGAGTATGGTTCCTCGTTTATTTCACTATTCGATGAACAATAGAGCGCTACCATTTCGCCACTCGGATTCTCACTTGCCTCGACATGGACGAAGCTGCGTACGACGATGCGCTGATCGACGAGTTCGATGCGCCGTCACTGCTGCTCGATGCACCACAGACACAGCAGCAGCAGCAACAGCCGCTACTGTCTGCACAGCTACTCCAGCACAACCACATCAACGCGCGATCGCCAACAGCAGCAGCAAGAGAAGCACGCGCTTGCGATGAGCACGAGCGGACACCGCCGCTGCTCTCGCGAGCTAGCGCTAGTGCACTGTATCCGTCACTCGACACTAGTAACGACACCAGAAGTGGCGCTGCAAACAGCTCGCAGACCGCAGCTCCTCCGATTGCTGCGATGACTGCACAGCCACTGTACGCGCACATGTTCCAGCTGGGGCAGCAGCGCACTGAGCACGCGCTTGTGAATGATACGGCGCTTTCAGGCTCATTGGCGCCACCACCACCACCACCACATCGCATCGAGTGGCCACATCTACCATCGCCACAGCAGCAGCACTCCAAGGAGCAGTCGCCACCTCCACCGGCAACGCCAGCGCCTGCAGCAGCGGCTTCGTCGCATATCGCACCTCCCACATACCAGATCCCACACACAGACGAGCAGCCAGCGCAGGAGCCATCGCCTATGCGAGCGCCAGAGACACCGTTAGCACCGCCACCAGCGCTCTCACACCGCGATCTCGACGCGAAGCAGCGTGAGCTCGAGCGCGAAGTCGCTGTCTACGAGCAGCAGCTCGACTACCTCGCACACGCACTCGCAGGCAACACGCCGCACCAAGTGGCTGAGCGCGCACGGCGTGAGCGTGAGCGCCAAGCGCGCGAGCACCAGCGCGTCGTTGCAACAGAAGAGCGCGTGCAGCACCAGCTCGAGCGGCTCCACGAGCGCGAGCTACGCCGCACCAAAGTGCGTTCGCACGTGACGCAAGCGAGGACATCGTCGCGGAGTCCGTCACCCGAGTCGCAACTCGCTCTGGACGGCGACCAGTCGACTCGCGATGCCTCAGACTACGCAGTAGGTGCGACTGAGCCAGAGCGTCGTCCAGCGGTGCAGTAGGTACATCGCATGTCGTACAGCGTCGGAGAGGATGGAAGGACCAAGTGATGCATTGCGCGTTGTAGCACGTCCTATCAATGACCCTCGGGTCCGTGACTCTCGAGGATTGGTTCAAGACCACCGATGGCGAACGCACGGGCCTAGTGGAGCGCGAGTGGCGCCGTCTCACGCACGAGGTACGCGAGCGCGTTGGCGTCAGCCGCAAGCAGAGGCTCGAGCTTTGCGCGCACGTCTGCGTGGTAGGCGTTGAGCCACTCGACTTCGCGCGGCGTGAGCATGCTCGTGTCAATGAGCGACTGCTGGATCGGCGCCATCGTGATCGTCTCGAACTCGCAAAAGTCCTTCCCAAGTGGACTCTTGATGTGCGTCGCCTGCATGTGGACACAGGATCCAATGAGACCACCGATTCGCTCAGAGCCGCGCCACGTCGCACCACAGCGCGTACCTTCTTCACGACCATGAGACTCTCGATGCGGATGCCAAAGTTGCCGCTCTCGTAGTACCCCGGCTCGTTGCTCAGGATCATGCCGTCTTGGATGAGCAAGCCGTTCGGGTTCAAGCGGAATGACAGGAGCTGGCGCCATTGAGATCCACACACGAGAGAGAGAGAGAGAGTGAGACCTCACGATCGCATCGCATGAGCCATTCGTCGCTATCTACGAGACGCACCACGCCCTTTTCGTGCACGTTCAGGAACGCGCCGACACCGTGGCCAGTGCCGTGGCGGTAGTCCAAGCCCGCGTGCCAGAGCGGCGCGCGAGTGATCGCATCGAGCTTCACGCCTTCGATCTTGTCGGGAAAGACCGCCGTCGCGAGCGCAATGTGGCCCTTGAGCACAGCCGTGAAGCACGCTTTCTCGTACGCCGTTGGCTCGCCAAAGTGGAGCGTGCGCGTGACGTCGGTCGTGCCGTCGAGGTACTGCGCGCCTGAGTCGTTCAAGTAGATCGCACTCGTCGAGAGCTTTGGACACGCGCCTGGCGTCGGCTTGTAGTGGATGATCGCGCCGTTCGGACCGATCGACGAGATCGTGTCGAAGCTCAGCGACACAAAGTCCGCCATCGCTTCGCGGAACGCCTGCTGCTTGTCAGCGACTTGGACTTCGTCGTAGTCGCTCAAGCGACCCGCCTGCGCTTCGGTCTCGAGCCAGCTGAAGTACTGCACGAGCGCTGCGCCGTCGCGAATGTGCGCTTGGCGCATCCCTTCGATCTCGACCGCGTTCTTGATCGCCTTCTGCGCCATCACGACCGACGTCTCCTCTTTCCGCATCGTCGGTGGGATCGCAAGGAACACTGCGACGTTGCACTGCGTCGGGTCCACGAGCACTCTCTTGCTCGGGTCCGCCTGGGCGAACGCTGCGAGCGCATCGAGGACCTCAGCGTACGGCTTGCACACGACGTTGCTCGACGCCAAGTGCGCTGCGACGGCGTCGTGGTTGGCTGCGTCGAGGAACAGCGTCGCCGAGTCTTGCGTCACGATCGCGTACGAGACACTGGCACCATACAATGAGAGAGAGAGTGAGCGAGTGAGCGAGTCGGAATAACACAAGTCTGTCCACTGCGCATGGACGGACGGACACACGGACGTACACGACAGGGTTGAACTCGACGTCGCTACCGCGAATGTTAAAGAGCCACGCGATGTCGTCGAGCGCAGTGAGCACGATCGCATCAGCGCCTTTTGCTGCAACAGCGACACGGACGTCATCGAGCTTGGCAGCGACGGAGCGGCCAGTGTACGTCTCGGAGAGGAACGTCACGACCGACTTGCCAGCGTGCGGCCGGTCAGCCCAGACGGCGTCGACGAGGTTCTCCGTCTCGTGGAGCGCTGCGAGCTCAACAGTCGTCTCTTTGAGCGCATTGGCGAGGTTCCTGCGTGTAGAGATCGGTGTGCGATTCGTGAGTGCGCGGTCCAGGACGCAGCCACTCGGCAACTCTGTCAGTCGGCTCGTCAGTCAGTCGTACCGAGCAGCAGAGACCGATGTCAAGAACGGGTCGATCGCAAACACGCCGTCGTCGCCCGAGAGGTTCGTCGCCGCCCATTGCTATCGGCATACACAGAGTTGAGAGTCCGGACTCTCGCTCGCTCGCTCGCTCATTCGTTCAACGTCGCACAGCCTGACGGACGCACCTCGATCGTCGGCACGCCTGGCTCTTCAGACTTCATGAGCGTCCACTCGGCGCTCAGCTCGTGCTCGGCTTGGAGGAAGTAGCGGCCGTCGGTCCAAAGCAGCGCTTTGTCCGGCGTCACGAGTGCTGCAGATGGCCAGCACATCCGCACACACACACGAATGTTCATCAGCAACGCCTACACACACAGCTGCAGCCAGGCGGCTTACACTATAGACACACGCATTGAACGTACCTGTGCCGTTCGAGCCCGTGAAGCCGCTGATAAACTGCCGACGCTTGTTCGCATCGCTCACGTACTCGCTCTGGTGCGCATCCGCCGTGTCAACGAGGAACGCCTGGAGCGTCTTGCCCGTGAGCAGCTCCGTGGCGCTGCTGCTGCTCTCTTTGCTCAAGTTGCTGCGGAGCGACAGCAGCTTCATGTTCGAGCGGCTCAGGAGAGCGCGCAGCTCGCGCAGCTTGTCCGCCATCGTTGCTCGAGTTGGTGTCGTCGTCGGTGCCGTTGTGCGGCTCGCTTGTCTCGAAGCGGAATGGCGGATACACTCATCCAAGTCGCGCTTGCAGTTTGAGTGGAATCAAACTCTTCAGTTTGAGCATTCTCAACTGATTAGTTTACTCAAGATAACTGTGTCCGCAGCGCAGAGAGCACACTTGAGTCTGGTCGTGATACTCAGCGCAGATGCCGTGGCGAGGTGGTCTTCACGTTCGCTCGCGTCGCAGTCCTATGTGAACGATCGTCGACGACGATCGCCTTGAGCGGCGCTGGTGGATGAAGCGTAGCAGCGAACCGATGGCCGTGAGAGAGAGCAGAGCGAATCACCAGGACGTTGGTAGTGCTGGCGCGTCTTGCTCGTGGTGTTCTTGTGTTCTTGTGCGGGAGATTTCGGTTACGCTCGAGCAAAGCAGGATGCCGCTCTCGTCGAGCGTCTCGATGGCGTCGCCCTCGCCACCGCTGAGTCAATCTGTCAGTCCATCAGTCACGATGACACAGGCCTCGCCCGTGTCTACGGAGCCTCGCGACACAGCAGCGCTGGTGCCGCCAGCTGCAGACGAGAGGAAGAAAGCGGTCGGCTGGAACTCTGTGCTGCGTCGCCCTTCGCACTCGAACCAGCACGCCGACTCGACGGCGAGTCCAGCGATTCGTCCGTCGTCAGCGTGCGCGACAAGCAGCGTGCGCAAAAGCAGCAGCAATGCCGCTGTCCTCCATGCAATGGTCCTGGCAAGCGCAGACAACAGCGCAGCGTCCGATGCGCGCCAAGTCCCGAACGAGGCGATTTTCAACACGCAGTTCACGACTGCTGGACGCATGTTCCTCACGAAAGTCAAGAAGAACCGCGCGATGCAAGTGGACCGACGCACGAAGGGCTTTGAGCAAGGACTCGAGCAGCGCAGCGTGCTGATCGACCCGATCACAAAGCGCCACTACCGCATCTTGCTCGTGGACCCAGACATGCAGCGGCGCGAAGACCTCGCCGACGGTCTCGAGACTTTCTTTGAGATCCTCGTCGCACCTGGCAACGACCGCGCATTCGCTTTGCTGAGTATGTTCAAAGTCGACTTTGTGCTCCTGCGCGTGAGCTTGGGGAACGACAACTCGGCGGCGTCGAGTCCAACGATTGCGTTCCTGCGCGGCATGAAGATCAAGTTCGTGCACACACCGGTGTCCGTGATGGTGCCAGTCATGAGTAGTAGCAGTAGCAATAGCGACGAAGCCATGCAGAAGCTCCTCCAGAGCGTGTTGAGCCAAGGCGTGTGCGGCTACTTTGAGGACGGGCTGCCGGTCCCGACGCTCGTTGAGCGGCTCGGGAAGCTCCTGCACTCGCTCGTGGTCGCTCAGACCGAGCTCGCACAGTGTCATGGCATCAGCACGCATGCACAGAACGCGCTTGGAGACGACATCGTCCTGCCAGTGCAGGCAATCAAGAAGCGCGGGACGGCTGTGAACTTGATCCAACGCCCTGCGACGTCCAAGCCCGACTCAGTCACGTACGACCAGCACCGCATGATGCTCGAGCTGAGTCTGAACCAGCGCAAACAGTGCTTGCTCCAGCGTCAGACACTGACTGAGGCCATCGATAGCAAGCACTCGGTCCTTGGCGTCGAGCTCACGCTCGCAGCGTCTGCGTCAACTGGACTCGTTGGACTCGCATCACCAGCCTTGTCGTCACTGCGGCGCGGCGCCATGTCTGCGTCTGCGAGTTCGGCATCACCTGGCGGCGGCGGATTCCGTCCGGAGCGCCGGCGCCTCGCGAAGGTCATTCCGCCGCTGCCGTCGCAGCAAGAGATCAGTCGGCGCATCTACGCCAAGCCGCAGGAGATCCAACAGAAGATCCACAGCCACCTCTACGAACAGTTCCACGCGTCCAAGCATGACGTGATCCCTCAAGATCCGCTGCTCCACCACTGCATCGCAGTCGATCCGCAGACCGTCTCGCATGGTACGACGGCTGCTGCTGTAGCACCGGCTGGCGGTAAGCACTTGCTCGTATCGAAAGCGTACTTGCTCTTCCAGGAGCAGCGGTACGAAGAAGCACTCGTGCAGGCAAACCGCGCGATCAAGATGCAGAGCAACAACCTCGTGAAGCTCGCGTACTTGCTCCGCGGTGCGCTCTTTGACATTGGCGGGCAGTACGCGCGCGCCGAGCGCGAGTTCCGCCGAGCACTGTTGCTCGACCCAGCGCTCCACCAAGCGCACTTTAACCTGAGCGTGAGTCTCCTCAAGATGGGCAAAGACACAGACGCACTGCGCGCGATATCGCTCGCGCTCCAAGGCGCGTCGGGCAACGAGCAGTACTTGCGCAACCGCGCACTGATCTATCGCCGCATGGGCAACTTTGCTCAGGCGCAGAGCGAGTACGCGAAGATCGAGGCGCTCCCTAGTGCAGCTGGCGCAGCACTCACGCGAGCGCATGCGCTGAGTCCGCCAGCCGTTGGGTCGTTTGCGAAAGCAGCGTCGTCCGCTGCGCTCTTGCTCGACAGCCAAAGTGTCACGAATGTGCACGATAGCAGCGTTCGCCAGAGCAGTGAGATGGAAGACGGGCTCTTTGACCATCTCTTTGGCAGGCCCACAGACGACCGCGTCGCGCTCGTGTGCCCACCGGGCGAACGCACGCCTGAGATGCTCGACAGCATCGTCGCACTGCTCCAGACCGTGCTCGTGTTCCAGGACTTTCCAGTCTCGATGCTCCGACGCGTCGCCGAGCTACTCGAGTACGAGGTCGTTGGGTGTGGCAAGCGCTTTGCACTTGGTGAAGACCACCCGCAGAGTTTCTATGTCGTGCTCCATGGCAAGCTCAGCGTCCGCCGCAAGTTTGGCGACTTTGCCTCGAGCGTCACGACGCACCATCTCGACCGAGGCATGACATTTGGGTGCACGGGTCATGCTATCTCGCTCAGTACGCAGCTGATCGCAGACGAGAGCACGGAGGTCGGGATTCTCTGGCCCGACGCCTACGACGTCTCGATTCGGAGCTTCTGTGCCGAGAAGAACAGCGAGATCTTCAAGTTCCTCCAGGGCATGAAGGCGTTCCGGCACTTCAGTACGAGCGAGCTCGGTCACATCATTGGCATCTCGGAGCGCAAGCGGTTCAGGAAGGGCGAGACGATCCTCGAGCAGAGCGAGATCCCAAAGGACCTCTGCATACTCTGGAAAGGCTCGTGCTCGATGTACCAAGACTTTCGGAAGCCGCCGTTGTGCGCGAGCGAAGAGGGCGACGATGCGAGCGATGTCACTGGCGACAACGAGAACGGCAGTGAACTGAGTGCGAGCGACGGAGAGACGACTGGCCAGCCACGTGGTCGTCGATCACGTCGATCCAAAGCGCATGCGCTGGACCTCGATGTAGACGACGCAGCGCGTGCTGCCGTTCCACCGGTTCATTGCCAAGCCGAACTGGCCGCTCGGATTCGAGACGAACAAAGCGCGCCGACTCAAGAGCCGCAAACAAGTGCGCGGTCGCCGCAACGCGCTGCAGAGCGAGAGCACGAGTGGTGGCGTTCCAATCGCCCGTGCGTCGCAGCAGCTCGCGAGTGCAGCGCGTGGACCACCGAGTGCACCCGAGCAGCTCAAGCCAGATGACAAGCATGCGCTCATCAAGACGCTCGTGGCACCGGCGATCTTTGGCGAGTCGACGTTTCGCGACCAAGAGAATCAGCGATCCAAGTGGTACGTGCGTCTGCGAAGCAAATGTAGCAGCGCTGCAGCTGCGCGATGAAAGTGCGAGGGTCGTATTGCCGAGGCTTGCGTCCTCACTGCTGAGTCTGTCTTTCATGCATGAAGCTCGGTCGTGGCCGACTGCATCGTCGAGATGCTGCTGTTTGACCACTTGCGGCTCCAAGAGATGGACCTGGCACCCGAGGTGGTGCGCGAGATCTCGGACCACGCACCCAAGTCCTCAACGAGTGGCAGGTCGTGAAGCGCAAGGTCGAGAAGGTGCGCGCC